>WBNQ01051200.1:0-10759 GCA_013401375.1 Spizella passerina | reverse complement strand
TTCCATGTCCAGGGGATGTGTCAGCCCGGTTCCCAGGAACCATTCCATGGCCAGGGGATGTGTCAGCCCGGTTTCATGTCCAGGGGATGTGTCAGCCCGGTTCCATGTCCAGGGGATGTGTCAGCCCGGTTCCCAGGAACAATTCCATGTCCAGGGGGATGTGTCAGCCCGGTTCCGGCCCCGCTCGGGCGCTCAGCACCGCGGACAGCGGCCGGGTTCTCCCGCTCAGCACCGCGGACAGCGGCCGGGTTCTCCCGCTCAGCACCGCGGACAGCGGCCCGGTTCTCCCGCTCCTCGCACGGGACTCGGGGATCGCCGCCCTTCAGTGCGGCTCTTACCCCAGCCCTGTCACTCCTGACCTCCCGTCCTGGCAAAGCGCCTCTTTTCCTCTCCTAAAAATCACTGGGATGCTCACGAGAATGGCAGGAACTGATTCCATAAAATTCCAATTTTTTTGCTTAAGCCAAGTGCTCCAATAGGCAACTTCCTACCAAGAAATGTTTTTTTTAAGAGATGTTACCACACAAAACCTACTTTTCCAAACAAGAATGAGTATTTCCCCACTCTTTCTCCATTGATTGATGACAAAGAAAACATTCATGGGGAAAAGAGCCAGGATGGAACTCCTCTGGCCCAATCCCCAGATTGTTTGTCCTTCCTGCCCCATGGGTACCTTCAAAGCTGGGACTTTCCTCAGTGATTTATAAAGGTTTGGTTCTAGAACAGAACAAAATCTCTCTGCAGCCTTTGTGTGTTCCTAGGTCTCCCAGCAGAATCCCGTTTTCCCACTGGTGTCTGTGACATTCCCAGATGGGTTTTGCACCTGCAGGAGTGATGGGAAGTTGAGGGAGAGGGAAAATCAATGTATGGGAGGCAGTGAAATCCTAACAACAGTGGGGTGCTAATATGGGAACATTCCCTCTTTCCTGTGAGCCTGAATTCCCAAATCTGTGAGCAGCAAAAAAACCATCTGATAAATATTTACAATGTGATTTCTATATAATGTAAAAATGCAAATCCTCGCTCTTGAGCAGCGTGGATGGAAACATAATTAAAGATGAGGAGACAAATCCAACTGAGATGAAAAGGCCTTAATTAGAAATCAAATATTTGATGGGTTGGGAGAAACATTAACGCTGATGTGGCTGTCAGATAACACTTGGAATGAAGGGAACATGGAAAAAATGTTGTTTTCAATCCCTCCCATTGGCTTTGGATAATCTCAGTTCTAAATGTGAGCAGGGAATTCAAAGTGCTGTGGCCTAACATGGAATTTGTCTTTGAAGTGGGTTTTTATGGAGAAGTAGTTGTTGAGTTTGTGTTTGTTTGTGTACATAATCATCCCCAGTGATTATCCAAGTTTAAATCCCTTACAAATCTTATCCCATGGGATTTGAACTGCTGGGATACAAAAGGATCCCCTTGATCCTGTCTGCTGGTGGGAGCAGAACACCAACAATTTCTTCTTTTTTATCTTGTGTGCATTGAAGTTGGGTATTGATGTGATTATTGATGTCAATTTGAGCCTTGTGGTTTAGCAGCAGCAAAATCAATCCAGGAATGCTCTTGGTTGATGATAAAACCTCTGATAAGACACTTCTGATGATGTTTCTGGGGGAATATTTGACTGCCTGAGACACTTGAGAGCAGTTTTCTCTGAGTTCTGGTGTGGTTTATCTCTGTGAAGGTTCACAGTGAGATGGCTCTGGTGGGTATCAATGAAATATCTCAAAAAAAGTTTTATTTATGTCCCACTTCAGGAAATTTGGCTGAATCCTTTATAAATCCTTTCTAAGATATTTCTACTTGCAATATCTCATTTATTCCCACAGCAGGGAAATTCCACTGCCTGCCTTTTACAAAGCCAGCCCCCAAAATATAAATAATATTAATGAAGGCTTTAATGCTTAATTAAGCAGGGGGTGCAGAGCAGATTTCCACCATCACAGAAAGTTCTTGGGGGGTTTCAGAGCAGATTTGCACCATCACAGAAAGTTCTTGGGGGGTTCTCTCCAGCCCTGTGACAGCACACTGAAAATCCAGAATTTCCTTTGTCTGAGGAACTTCCAGAGGGCAGGGAGAGATTTTCAGAATTCTATTTTCATGGGACCACAAAAGAGGGGAAAATGTAAGAAATTTAAGTAACGGACAATAAAGTCATGATTAGACCAGGACGAATTAGATGTATATAATACATTTAATAGAAGCTTACTGGGATGGAGAGAAAATCCAATGGAAATTGCCCCATCCTGAGCCATTAAATTATTTTAGTGGCTCTATCACCACTGAAATGTGGCAGCAGCACTTTAATGGGGTCTATTACAGAACAGTGGATCTTTCCAAATATATCCAGATTATCTCCTTCCAAAGGGCAGAGTATTGATTTCTGCTCGTAAAATGAATTTTCAGAGTAAATACACCAGAAAAGTACATTTTTGTGGGAATAAATATGATTTGAGCTATTTTACTGCTTGGAATTTAGGCAAACAATAATCATTATTCTGGCTTTTGGGAGATTCTGACTCTGTTTCAATAACTCCATTTTTGAGGCAATTTTCCACGTGTGAAATTACTTCTTAGGGTCATCTAAAGGTCATTAGGAAGACATAAATGACATTTTAGGGAGGCATTTAAGGAAAAAGCTGCATTTTCTTCGGGGATTTTTTCAAGGGAGTGAAAATTTCACTGGGGATGAAAAAAAAGCCATTTTAATTTTAACAAAGAACCCAAAGTGAGCAGCAGGGAGGTGCCCTGGTGGTGGTGGTTCATGCCCCACCTGCTCTGCCCATCCTGGAGCTGAGCCCAACCATGGGGGATGCTTTTGGGAGGAAGGTTGGGCAGCTTTGCTCCTCAACAAGCACCTCCCTAAACCCAGTTTAATGGAGATTCCCACACTGGAGTTATTCAGGATTTCAACAGAACCTGCTTAAACCCTGTGTTAATGGAGATTCCCAAGCTGGAGTTATTCAGGTCTCCAGATTTTCTCCCAGGCCCATCTCTCATCCCAATAATTTTTGGCAAAGCCACTCTTCAGCAAAGTCTTTAACAGATCTAAGTCCAAAGGGGATTTTGGAGTTTATTCTGGATTATTCATTGCTTCCATGATTTGTTTGATTGCATCACTTGATTCTCCCTGTTTGAACTTCTGCTGCTCTCTCTCCCTTTCCTTTAAAGTGTCAGCCTTTATGAGCCCCAAAACTCCCAAAGTTCCTCTGTCCTACCCATGTAACAGTGAATTTTGGAGGGGTTCTCATTTCCCAGGCTCTTCTCTCCAGTAAGATTTTGTTCAGCAGTGCCAGGACCACCTCAGACCCCACTTGTGTCCTTATCCCTTGGACTGTGCTTTAAACTTTCCTCCCCTGGTGACTCCTGAAATTTTGCCCTTATTTTGCCCTTCTTTGCTGACACTGAATTAAATATTTTCCCTCCCATTGTCCAGGGCAGGAAAATGCTGGGAGCTGAGCAGTTCCCACCTGGGAACACCAGGGCCAGAGGTGAACTGTGGATATTCCTGTGGTTTATTTTATTGGACATTTCCCTGCTGTTCTGATAACGCATTCCCACACTCTGTGTACGCCAGTCCTTCATTATTTGAAAATTTAGCAGCTCTTGTTTTTCCAGCTAAGCCCTTGTTTCCAGCAGCTAATTAAGGCACTGTTTAATTGCATTAATTCCTCTCACTCCGAGCCTGAACGAGGAGCTCCAATCGCGTCAGCAGCCAGGCTTTGGCTTTTCCAAGGTGTTTAAAATTCCATCACTGTTCCAATAAAGCTCAGCCAGTGGATTATTTCTCATGGACAGACAGTCCATCCTTCTCCTGGGGGTTTTATGGACAGAGTGTGTAAAATGATAACACAATGAATGGGCCACTTGCCATCCTCTATCAGCTGCTTAAATCAGCTGCTCCAGACAGGAATTCAATACAGGAGAAGCTGTTCCAAATGGATTTTTCAGGTACAAGGCACAACAAGGAATTTCAGGAGTATTCTTGATCCATTGGCACCGAGATAGCTTTAAAGACATTTATGGGCCTTCAATAAAGATGCTTTCAAACCATCTTCAGAATAATAAAATTGCTTTGGTGCTCTGAGGAGCTCAGAAGAAAATCAAATTATTGTTAGATTTGATTATGTTAGTGTCCAGAAATCCCAGATATTGGATAAAATCCGCTGGGAAGCAAAAAGAAAATCTCATTCAGGGAGGGAAAGGAAGAGATGGTTTTGCATGCAGGAATTTAATATTCCCCTGTAATTTTATTTTTATGTAAATTATGTAAATTAGATGAAGATGTCATAATATTTCCCATGCTGAATTCATGCTATTTA
The DNA here is from genome assembly GCA_013401375.1 of Spizella passerina. NCBI lineage: Eukaryota > Metazoa > Chordata > Aves > Passeriformes > Passerellidae > Spizella > Spizella passerina. The sequence continues at coordinate 6,434 of WBNQ01051200.1, read as the reverse complement.
TGAACACTGCAGTGCCTGTTTCCCCCTCTCCTGTAAAAACCTGCTGTGCTTCCCAGAATGCCAGGGATTTATCTCATCTCCTGTGTTTAATTTTGCAAAATTGGGATGCAAACTTAAACATGAAATCTTGAAGCCAAATTTCAGGATCAGATTTCTTACCTCGAAGGAGATGGAAAGGGAATATGGAGGTGCCGTGGAGAATTCAGTATTTTTAGTCCAGAGCTGTGGTTTTTGGGATGTAGAGAAATGAAAATAGGCTGCCCAGGCAAGTGGTGGATTCATGGATTCACCATCCCTGGAAGGCTTCCAAAACCGTCTGGCGGTGGCACCTGAGGACATCATTTAGTGGTGAATGAGGGCTGATCTTGTCTTTTCCAACCTCTGTGATTCCTTGAAATTCTGGCCTTGGTGTCCCTCCCAAGACTGGGAATCCTGCTGTGGCTTCCTGCCCACTTGGGGCCCATTTTGATGATTCTATTCCTGGCCAAATGTTTCCTGGATTTTCTTCCAAAATCATTCTAAATTCACTTCCTGGGGGGCAGTTCAGTGGGTGGCTGTAGGGCAGGGCAGGACCTTTGTCTGTCCCTTCCCATTTCTGGGGGAAGAAAAGCCCCAAACCATTGTCTGAGCCCTGAATCTCCTCTAGGACAACACCGAGGCTCAGAGGAGTTTGGAATTTGCACGACCAAGCCCCAGTCTGGCTTTTCCATGTCCCAGTTCCCATTCCATGCCTTTAATCCTGACACTCTTCTTTGTTAAGACCATCTGCAGGAACTCCTTCATTCCCTTTGAATGAACAGATCCTTTGCTGCTCCTTGTCCCAAAAGAAAGGGAATTGGACAACTTTGTGCCTGGATTGTGACCTTTCCCTGAGCATTCTTGCTCTTTCTTGGAGAAATCTTTGGGAGGGCACTGATTCAGGCAAACCTGAGCCTGACTCATCACATCATCAGAAATCCCCAGACCCTGGATACTGTAAAAATATCCCAGAGTTCCTTAACTCATTTTCCAAGAGGAGCTTAATGATCCAGAAAATTAAGAATATTCACATTTTTTTTCCCAGCGAGGAGATATTTTAATTCCAAATGTTCCCACTTAATTTCCCTCAGAGCATAAACTCAGACCTTCCGTGGCAATGTCCTTTCAGCTGTCCTTGTTTGGGGGATTTATCTTCTCCATGCTTTCATTTTAAACCCTGCTCTTTGACACAAGAAAAGAATTATTTCATTTATTAAAGGCTGTGCCCACCATGAGATAATCATGGCAAAGAAATGAGAGGCTGTCACTGGCTCCTCTCTCCATGGAAAAGGAATTGCAGAGCTCCTGGCTGTCAATGGATGCATTTTCCAGCAGCACTGAAGGGCTTTATTTGCCTTTTTACAGCACCACTGTCCTTTGTTTGCAGCCTCTGCCACACAGTGGAACTTTGTCTGCTGGAAGGGTTGATGCCAGTGGCAGAAAAGGTCCTAAAAACTCCTGGAATTTCTTTAGGGATACATGAGCCTCAGTAAATGTTTTATTGCAGCAATAGGAGCATAAAGAGAGGGAAGGTTGGAGGAGAGTCTTGCTGAGAGTGTGACAGAACAAATCAGGTTGAGGCAGGTTTATTCAGGTAAATCTGGGTTTGCTCCCAAACTGGGGCATTTCCAAGGGGGATTTTTTTAATGCATAAGCATAAACTTTAATAGATTTTTTTTNGAGATTTTGTTCCTCCTGTGTTTTACTGGAATTCCAGGATGATTTGGGTGGGAAGGGACCTTAAACCCCATCCCACCCCATGCCCTGGGCAGGGACACCTCCCCCTGTCCCAGGGTGCTCCCAGCCCTGCCCAGGCTGGCCCTGGACACTCCCAGGTATGGGGAAGGTGTCCCAAAATGTTGTTTATTTCCTTGGTTAAATCAGTGCTGGAGATCAACCGAATTCCTGTGGAATTTCATTTCAAACACAGAAACTACTTGAGATTTTGGGAATTCACCTTGATGTAAATGGGAAATGTAGCTGTATCCTAATATAAATATTTCCATTAATGAAGTAATTTATAATTGCATGATCCAGATGTTTTCCTGTTCTATAACACCTGGATGGACACATGCAGAACACAAATATCCAGTATCCATCTGGTATCCATCTGCATCCCAGCTCCTGGATCCCTTGGCACAGTCCCTAAATGAGGCTCTCCCTGCCTCCAGAATTTGGGGATTTATCAGAACAGCCTGACTTTTCCCACTGATTGATAACTCAACCTCCTCCCCTCAGCACCTCCATTAAACATGGGAAAGCTTTGCTTGGTCATTAGGATGAAGAATCCAGGATTGGAAATCATTGCTTATTAAATATTTCCAAAGGAAAAAAAAAGCTGGATTTTAAAATGTAGCTGGTTTGGGAGATCAGCAGATGGAGAAGGAGCAGAGAACCTCTCCTGATCACAGCCTGGAAAAATGTTTCCACAGTGACACTAAAATCTTAATAAGCTGTCAAAGGCTCTGCTCAGGAGAGGTTGGGGATGAAAAATAGCTCCAAGATTTCCAGCTGAACAATGCTGGGTTCATTAAGCATCCATCAAAACACAAAATGGAAGTTAATTTACCTCAAGTCTTGCTCCTGAGCAAACCCAGGGCCTACTTTTTAATTTTCCAGGAGAAAATTGGGCATTTCAGCCACGGCTTTCTGAGAGCCCAGATTTGTGAGGAGCAAAATCCCAGTGGGGAAAGATTGCGAGTGATCAAGTACTTGAAGGTGCTGCTAAATCTCAAATAATTGTTACCTCAACACAGGAACTGGGAAAAAATTAAAGAAATAAAACCAGAGCCTAATTAGCCTGACAGAATAATTATACCCTCAGGAAAATTTGAACAATTGGATCAGGGAAAACTGAATTGGTTTGGGACAATCTGATCAGGAGAAATTGAAATTTCCTGGGGCTCAGGAGAGCCTGGACACCCAACTGTTCAATTTTGGGTGGCCTTCAAACAATCAGACAAATAGGAGCTGCCCAAGGCATTTTCTCCCAAAATAAGAAATCCATGCCTTTTCCTCTCACAGATGCTGTCCCAAACTTTGCATTTTCCCCACCACTGTAGGTTGCTTTATTTTGGGGGAGCTGACACGGTTACAGAAATAGTTTTGGGTTTTTAAAGAGGTTTTTTTGTTAGCTTTGTCTAAAACGGGGTGGAAGGAAAGGGGAATGTGAGTTCTGCCTTCCACACAATCCATCCCACCTTTAAGGGCAGAACTGTTATGCACACAGGCAGGACAATATTTCCTCCTGCTTTAAAGGGCTGTGAGTTCTGCAGAGTTTTCTGGGGAGCCATGTCAGCATAAGGAATGTGGGGACACCCTTTAAGGAGTTTATTGGAGCTGTTATGCATTTAAATTGTCCCATTAGGGGGCCATGCTCCCCTGGCTGCCAATACACATCAGCCTCAGGAGAGCTATGCAGGCTCTTCCAGGAATTATTCCTGCTATTTCCCACTTTAATGGGTTGCTTCTTTTAGGAAAACAATGATTTTCCCCAAATGAGGCAGCCTGAAGTTTAACCTTTGTGGGCAGATGTTTATTTGCTGTGATGTTCTTATCTCTTATCACAGATTTATTCAATAAATGAGTTTATAACAGCCTGATCAGGCCCTGCATGGATCCAGGTTCCTGCATTCCTCCTCAATTTCTCCATTCCCTGCTCCTTCCAAACCAACAGGAACCCCAAAGAGGCTGAAGTTAAAAACCAGAGGTGGGGCAGAACAATTCCCTGCAGTGGCTTTTGTCCATAATGAATCATAAAAGCTAAAATAGAAATCTTAATGAATGCCTGTAATACTCAGCTGTGCTTCACTTCTAAAGGAATGAGAGAGTTTAAATAGAAAATGGAATATTTAAAATAACCTTAAAAATGTGAATACCTGGATCAATTTTTTTTTATAAATACAAACAAAAATAGGTTGATAAATCTATTTTAACCTATTTTTAAAATAAACCTACAAAAAAAAAGGGGAGAAAGAGTGAAAATACTTATATGAAGGGTTAAGACATTTCCATTGGCACTTACCTTTAATTTTCAGATTCATTTTCTTCCCAGGGTTTCACTGGCATGGAAGTTGGGTGTTAAATCAGGATCCTCCTTTCAATCCTTCCCCCTTCAATTATCCAGCACTTGTCTGCCAGGGAGCTGATGGAATTAATGAGGGATTATTACAATTTTCTACATTTGAGACATTAGACAACAACCCCACCCTCTGCCCCCAGGAGATCTGACTTTTATTAACAATTCCTAGAAAAGATTGACACTGGGAAGCTGCAAATCCAGCTGCAAATCCTCTTCCCAGGAACAGTATCAAGGAAAAAGTGTGGAACTCAAATAAATTTATTTTCCCACCAATCTGCCAGATCTCATTTGAAAAGTTTCTGTGCCTCTCACTATTTTGGCTGACAGGAGTTGCAGAAATGGAAACCAGCAAAGAAAATTGGCAGTTTTCCCCTCTCCAGTGATAAAAAGCTGCTCTAAAAGCTGCTCAGCAATGCTGCTCTAAAAAGTTTTTTATTTTTCATTAAATTCTCTGCTGCTGCCACCTCCTAGTTTGGGATGCAGGAGATCCTGGCCAGAGTTTGTGCTGCCATTGGATTTTTTACTCTGTTTCCTGGGAGGGGAATTTACCCTGGAGCTGGGAGCAATGGGATGAGAGGAGCCTTGAACTCCTTGATTTTTATTGATCCCAACCCAGCTGTGTCCAGATGTGGGATTGGAGCACCCTTGAGGAGTCCATGGATAGATTTGTTCCTGTGACCAGGGGTTAGCAATGTTTGTGTGGAAAATAAAACAGGGTTTTAAAAAAGTTTAAAATTAAAAAGAAAATTCAAAACAATTAAATTTTTACAAATTTAAACAAATCTTCTAAAAACAAACATCTAAACATTTTTTAAAATGTAAAATAATTTAGGAATTTAAAAGGTGTCACCCCAGTTAAGAACTTTTGGGATCAAGTTGCAGTTTNGCAAAGGGAATTTGGGGTGCAGCTGTGAGACCCCGCAGGAAATCCTGCAGGGAATGTGCTTTGGAGATGCTTTCTGAGGGGTGATTTGTTTTCCACACCAATTCCTGCTCTGGGAAAGGCTCCATGGCACCTGTGGTCCCTGAGCAATTTCCAGGGCTGCTTTTCCTCCTGCCCCTGGGGAAATCCCGGCCGGGGTGGATCCCAAACCTTCCCTGTGCTCCGGAGTTCAGCCCCGTCATTCCCATCCTGCTCATCCATAAAACCGCCCTCCAGGAGTGAAGAGTTCTCCCAAATCCAGGAATAAATCCCTAATTTTGCTGTGTCACCGCTGCCGAGTGATGTCACCGCAAAAATGCAAATTAACTCCTGCAATTAAAGCTGAGTCCGCTTTTCTGAGCTCACCTGAGCCCTCCCAACCCAAATGTATCCCTTTGCTGGAGCCCAAAATCCCAAAATCCGATTGTTGTCCCAGCCGGAATTTGCATTTCCAGGAGGGATTTCTTTTGTCTCCCAGCGCTGATTTTATTGTCCTCGCTGATAATCTCTTGATTAGCCTCCCATCAGCGCTAATCACTTGTTTCCTCCTGATCAGGGAGCCTGAGAAATAAATACGGGACGGGGAATAAATTAGGAGGCTGGGAACAGCTCATGTTCATTCCAGAGGCACCGGGAAAGCACAGCCCTGTGCCTCCAGGAATAAATTGATTATTGAGGGTTCATTTCAACCACCTCATGGATTTAAATGGAGATAAAATCCCACTTTTGGTGTCAAATAGGGATTGAAATGTGTGCTGAAAGGTTGGAATTACAGGAGAGGGAAAGAAGCAACTGTGCTGGGATTTCCACATTCCCTGTGCTCCCACATCCTCTCCAAAACAGGGAGAACCTGGAGCCCTTCCTAAGCCACCACTCCAGGATATTCCAGCCTGAGGAACCTGGAGCAGGAGGGTGGGAATTCCAGAGACACCAGCAGAGGAACATCCCTGTGCCTGCAGGAGTGAATTCATTGAGAGCTGATTTCAGCCACCTCATGGAGATCAATGGGTATAAAATCACATTTTTAATGTACAATAGGGATTGAAATGTGCCCTGAAAGGTTGGAATTGCAGGGCAGGGCTTGCTGGGCTCTCCACATTCCCTGTGCTCCTGTGCTCCCACATCCTCTCCAAAACAGGGAGAACCTGGAGCCCTTCCTAAGCCACCACTCCAGGATATTCCAGCCTGAGGAACCTGGAGCAGGAGGGTGTGAACACCCAGTGCTCATTCCAGGGACACCAGCAGAGGAAAATCCCTGTGCCTCCAGGAGTGAATTAATTACTGAGGGCTGATTTCAGCCACCTCATGGGTATAAAATCACATTTTTAATGTAAAATAGGGATTGAAATGTGTGTTGAAAAGTTGGAATTACAGCAGAGGGATTGCTGGGCCCTGCACATTCCCTGTGCTCCC
>WBNQ01051198.1:0-17108 GCA_013401375.1 Spizella passerina | reverse complement strand
TTGTCCAGGTATCTGGAGATCTGAGTTCTACAATATTCAGGAATTTTAACCAAATATGCACTAATGGTCTCACCTTTTAGAGCACTTTAAAGCACAAGCTAAAGACCTTCAACTTACTCTTCATCACAATATTCAGAAATGATGGAAAATGGTTAAGGCTCATGGTTACTTGAGCCTTACTGCACTAATGTCAATATACTAACATCTTCAAATATCTGACTTGAAAAAAAAAATTTCCCCATAGCTCAATGCAGTATACTTTAATGTTCCACTCATCAGCTATCCAGCTACTTTTTAATGCAGTAGTGAGGGTGAAGGAAATGCTTATCTGGAACTTTTTCTCAGTTTTAAAAAAGTATTTTAAAGTAAATTTCAAAGTGTGTATTTAATAAAAAGCTGCTGACCAATATTAGAGGCCTTGTTAAAAAAAAAAGTCATGTTTGCTGTGCAAATGCAAGAAGCAATGCAGAATATATATAATAGTGAAAAGATACAACTGATGAGAGAGGCCTGGTTTATGATTTTTTTACTGCTGAGCAACCCATATGCATTGACAGTAGCAAAAGGTACCAAGGAGTTTGCATGCAGACTTTGAAAGAAAACAGTCAAAGGACCCTTGGTAACTTACTGAGTTTTTCCATATTTGGCAGCAAAGAACTCCAAGTTTCCAAATATTCTGCTCTAAACCCATCCATTGAAAAAAGGATAAGTGGTGGGAGAGTAAATCTACAAGAAAATATAAATTTATCATCATAAGGAAGTTCGGAGAGTTGATGACTTATTAAGATTTCTAACAATATAAATTCAGCTTTTATAAGCAGGATCTAGAGTATTCATATGCGTCCCAGAATGAATAACACAGTGTGAGATAAAGAAATAGTTCAATATTGAGAGCAAATAATAATCCTTCTGGTAAGAAACCAGAGGAGGAATAAAATGCAAGTAATCATTTCAGTCATAATACTTTTTAAAAGTTACGTGTTACAATCACTATCCTGGTTTCTTCTTATTAACAGTGGTCTTTCCAAAACACAGAAGCACACTAGCATCCATAGTTTGTACAAAAACAGTCTGCATAGAACAGCTCACTGATTTGAAACTGAAATTAAATGGATCTTTATACCGCAATGTGGTGTATAGCATTTAAAGAAGCTCCTCTCCACTACTTTCCAAGCTTTAGCCTACAAAACTCTGTTAACTCAATAAGTTATTTGTTAACCTAAAAAGTGTACTTTGATACCTATTTTGGGAGATGCATGCAGGAACTACAAAGAAGTCACAATGCTAATGGTCTTACTGTTATAATTAAACTAAGTTGATAGTAAAATCAAATAAAATAATGGATAATGTCATAAATACCATAACTGAACCAGAAATTAATTAATCTTTCTTCAAGGACAACTTTTAAATGTTGTTTCTGTCTAGCCTCTACCCACTATTCTGAAATCCTGCACAAATAGCAGCATTTTTTCAGCATTTGTATATATACAGCTGCTTCATAGCTGTCTTATCTCCATAGCTACCTTTCTCCCTGCAAATAATTGGAGCAAAAATCCCCTGAATAACTCTGTTGCCTAAAGAATTGCAATCACAGATTCTATCTGTTATTACAGACTGCATAAGGTGACTTATCTGAGTTGTCAAAGATACAATATGGTAACATAAAATGGACTATGAACAATTTGTGATAAATGAACCTTGAGATAACTCTAACAATTTTTCCAGGTCTTTGCTGAATTTCAATCTGAATTTGAACTTCTGTACTCTGCCCTAAACTGTAAATGATCAATGAATGACGAAGGTTTTAAAAAGAACAAACATTCCTAGTCACAAACCATTTCTACAGAATATTCCTCAGGGCAGGGACTTTACTCTCCATAAATATGAAAACCTGTTTCAGAATACTGGAGTATTTCTGACCATTGCAAAGATTTTATTTGCTAAGAAGACAAATTCCTTTATCCTACCCATCTGGACACTGAGGAGTTTCAACTGACACACATGGTTCTTCTACCCAAGATGTTTCACCTAAAAGGAAAGAAAAATACTGAGTTAGCACTGAACCCCACCACCACCACCAAAAAAGCAGCTGCCTGCATGATCTTTTTAAAGCTTTTCCTGTAACATTTTCTGCTTCAACAGAAATCTAGATCTAGAGACACCTTTACTTTAGAAACAATTTGGTGCAACCTATCAGGCCCTCAAACCCTGAAAGGACTAGTGCTCACAACTGTAAGTCAAAAACAAAGAACATATGCTACACAGAAAAGCAAAGAAACAAAATGAAGAAGAAAACACTATGAAAGCTTAGCCTTTTATTGAGTTTCAAATTAAAAATATTCAAACTGTATCCTGTCCACACTGGGCTACTTATTCCTTTTTCCTTTTCTGCGTACCACTGACACACTTAGAGACAGGCCCAGGGCTCCCTTTAGTACTTCTTTTCTTTCTGTATGTTGTGGTTTAACTTTTTTTAGCTTTAATCTACATTTAGTTAACAACTATAATTTTGCAGGAGTTGCCTTAGATTTATCCCCTTCCACAATGCAAAGGAATTCTGGTAACAGACACCATGTCACCTCAAGTGTCATTCCTGTAACTGAATTATACCTGCACTATTCTTTATGTGTTTGGCTGGAGCCAGTATGAAACAATTATCCATGAACAAAGATATTCAAAAATAAGTAAAACATAAGAAATCCAATCTAATCTAAAACCAGATTTGTAATAAAAAGGATGGGAAATTTTAAATTAGAGATGACTACTACAATATATACTTCAGATTGTCTCCATCTACTTTGGAGGGAAAAAAGGATGAAAAAAAAAGAATAAAAGGAAACAATCCAAAGCCCCCACATGGTATACTTCTGCAATATCCAAATCATTCTGTCTATCTCATGAATGACATAATTCACAGTGTTCTGCAGAAACAGTGTTTTTCACAGTGAAAAATACCAAAAGCTTCATCTCAAAACATTAACTTTTCAAAATGCCAGTCAGACTCTGGTCTTGAGAAACAAATTCATCTACCTTTATATTTTCAATGTTTGCCCATCTATTTCATGCAGAAATTTATATATAAAACTTTTTGATTTTGATTTACCTTTGCAAATGCTGTAGTAATTTACACAGCAGTCTTTTTTCTGCAAGCAGTCATCAGAGCAAGAACAGTAACTTCCAGGTATTCTTGTCTCACCACAACGGAAGTTAGTGCACGTCCAAGATCGGGCTTAAAATTGGAAGGGAAAAATCTATGAATCAGTTCACCTCATGTGAACTTCTTTGCATGGAAATCCTTCAAACGGGTAAAGAAAAACACAGAACCATAAAATAATTTATTTTACAAAGGTATCCCCAAAGTCATCTTCCTCAAAGCCTTCCATCTTTCCAAAAAGATCTAGGGAAAAAACCAAACAAAACAAAAAAAACACCACTCCCTATTTTGTTTACAGAGGAGAAAGAGAAGCAAACTGATCTTTTTCATGCTCTTGCACATGAGTTACAACAGAGGGAAAAAAAAAAGAGAAGGGCTGAAGTGGGCAGAAAAAGCAATAAGGATGAAGAAATACCTGAGCAGCTGCTGGGAAAGCAGAACAGTAACTGGAGAGGAGCCTGGCCTCAATGCAGCACTAGGCTATTCCCCTGGAAGACAAGTGGACTCCTCCAGTCCCAGGCACCCACCGAGGTCTGCATGAGGCTGGAGAGCACAATTGACTGGGAAACACCCCCTTACTTTCAAATCTGCAAGAGGTACTGGCACAAAAGGGCTGCTTCAAGGTCCCTGTTTAAAGATAACCCATTATTTCTGCTCATGCTCATCTTCAGCTTTGTATGTGCCATGAAATATGCATGGCAAATGCCCTGGTTATCCATAAGGGGCAAAAATACAGGGGTCTGATTTGAGAAAGATGCAGGAAGATTTTGTGTCCTGCCAGGTCACCAAGTTACAGCTCTCTAGCCACCTGATTACAGAAGCAGCTTGACTCTACCACATCCACCTGAACAGGAAGAATAACTTTACTATGAGGGTGACAGAGCACTGGAAAGGTTACTCAGAGAGGTTGTGGAATCTTCTTTCCTGGAGATATTCAAAAGCCACCTGGACACAAGACTTAGGAGTGTGTTCTAGGATCTTGCTTCAGCAGGGAGGTTCAACTAGATTACCTCCAGTGGTCCATTCCAACCTTAACTATTCGGTGATTTTGTGATTTTTGTCACATTTCCCTCTCTAGGAAATGTGACACGACTTCTGTGTATTTGCATAAACATGATAATTGCCCATTTTCTATTCCAGTCACATGAAGAAAAAAATTCAAAATCAAATGGACACCAGTGAGCACTGCCTGGAGGGGAACTTACTTGGCTCCACACAGGTGTCCTCATAGTCCCAGCAGCAGTCCTGACGCTCCTTGCAGCCGCTGTCGCACTGGCAGCCAGGCACGTCTTCCCTGTGCGGCTCACTGCACTTGTGTCTGCAGCTGACTGGAGGGAGAAGGCAGCAAGGCTGAATGCTCAGATAACCCTGTCCCATGTAGGTCAGTTAAATAGATCATGGATATGGGCTGCAGGGAGAGATGTGCTGAATAATTTCCCAAATCTGATTCCCTAGCCATTTTCCCATATGATCATCAGCATACGGGCCAACAGGGTGGAAGCAAGGCTGTAGGAATCCCTCTGAGAGCTGAAGGTCTAGCAGCTGTTGGGACCATGCTGGCCCAAGGCCTGGGGCAGGGCTGTTTCTGCAACAGGTCTCTGCAGGACCACGGGCACAGGAGCAATGCCAGGTTGTTCTACTTATCGCTGGCTGGGGGCTATGTACAAACCACAAATGGGACAGGACTGCCAGGAACGTGCCTTGAGCTGTTTTATTTCCTAGCATCAGTCTCATTACATGGTTATGACAATGGGAAGAAGATGCTATCAGCTCACATTTCAGGCAGCAGACAAAGAACTTAATGTACTTACTTTAAAAGTTTTTTACTAATCACACCAAACAAAAGCATATTGACAGTAGTTTTATCTAACTGCTATAAGCACATGTACCTTCGGTTAAAACAATGCTTGCTTATTTAAAATACCATACTGCTCATAAGCCTTAAAACACAATGCACAGAGCTCGATTATTAAGCTTAAAACTTCCTAATATCTCACTAGATATACTTTTCTGCAGCTTAGGGAATTATTCTAGACAAGCGTTAATACACAGACCATTGTTCTATTTGTTCTTACTTTTCTACTTTTTACATAACTTTTCTACTGACTTATCTCATGGCTGCTGCTTAGCTCTAATCGCAGCTCTGCTGTCTCTGAGGCCTGCCTTTTGCAGCTTTCCCAAAGCCCTCTGATTTTATGGATTCCCACACCACTCTGTCAGCATGAGGAAGGGGAGAGTGGCATCTCCCCTGCTCATTTCTCGGTCTGAAATAAAAGAGGAGGACTGATTCCCACTTTGGATGTTCTGTAATAGACCTGCATGGGACAGAAGCTCCCTCAGGGCAGGGTACCAGAGCCATGGGGGCTCCCCAGGGGCAGCAATCAGGAGCCATCCCACCACTCCAGCCTGGAGCAGGGCAGGTGAGGCAGCACAAGGGCAGCCCCACACCAGGCACTGGACACTTCTGTGACAACAGGGACAGGTCAGTTGGCCCAGGCTGTTGGCCCATGGATGGGACTGGATCAGCAGGACTCATGGCTGAGCAGGGCAAGGTTATGGCAAGCTGGAGCCATCCCTGCTGGGACAGTGCTTAGACAGGGGCAGTGGGACCCTGGGCAGGGTGGGAACAGCCCAGGGGAATTTCCTTTCCTGGAGACATTCAAAAAGCTTATTGGAGCACTCAGGACTCTGACAATCCATAAAACTTTTTGGAGCACTCAGGACTCTGACAATATCTCTGCTACTTTATCATTATCATGTCCCTTAAAAATCTGTTGGTTAGGCTGTTCTAATTAAAACAAAGAAAAGGGTCCAAAAGATGGGCCTGGCATTGAAAATTGAGACAAGTATTCCACAGCACAGCTCTGACACCTTTGAGCAGGGTGAAGAGACAGCTCTGGGTCACCTGAGGACACCCCAAATCTCCAAACATCACTCGCAGTTCCACACCAGCCTCCACATGGACAAGCCTTGTATCCACATTCTTCGTACTGCACTTTGTAGAGACAATGCAGAGCTAAAATAATTTTCAAATTATCAAAACCCAATTACAGTTCCATTTCATCTTATTTGCTAGGGCCCATGCTATTGAAAGTCTTCAGAAGGGTCTAAGACTTGAAGAGCTACTAGGAAAACAAGTACAATATGTGTTGATTAGCAATGAGAAATGTGCAATGAGAATATGCTTCCTTGAACTCCTCCAGAAGGGATTACTATAGTTTTGATTCTAAAGGAAGTGTTTTATTTAATTCACAGTGTGCTGCATTTGTTTGTTCTCACCTAGACTGACCCCCTGACATCAAACATTACTTTTTTTTCCTAACTAAAAAATACCATTCCACTGAATCAAGCCACTACCCCCCTTTTACTGTAGCTTTACAGAAACTCAAGTTCTCAAAGAATATTCATAATCTGTTTTAGCATTAGCCTCCTGAACTATGACAAATATACTGAAGATGATCCTATGATATTTCTTTCATGAAATATTGTTTAAGTAATAATTATATATAATAGGATAATTGCAATAATTATATATATAATAATATATAATAGGATAACATATCCCAAATTTTCTGTAAGTGATAACTTAATAAAGCTTCCAGTGTGCCATGAACTAGGCTTCACGCACTTGGAAAGATTCCGCAAGGCACTTGGTGGTTTAGGATGGGTTTTTCAAGTATAGATTGTGAGTGTTCAGTTTGTATACAATTGAACTCAAAAGAACTTCACAAGAACTTTATTTTCACAGGTGGTGACTTTTCACAGATCATTTACATTACACTATACAAAAGAGCCTTTGCTGAAAGCCTTTGCCAGATCCAGATCGTTGGTAGTCATGCTGAAAATATCATAAACATACCTTGCTCCTGCTGCTCTCCACGTTTGAGTCCTAGTCCCAAACCTAGTCCCAGGGATACAACCACCAAAGCACACAGCAGAACCTGTCACACAGACACAGGGAAACCAACGTTATAACTGTGATCAATTGTTTTGTTTATTAGAAATTAACTTTTACTAATATTTCTATGAATGCATGATTTAAGAACTAATAATTTCTCTGAAGTTCTTCATCAAAAAATAGAGCCTGAAGATGGGAGAGGCACTTAGAATCTGAGGTCCTAATGCTGCACTTTTAACCTGTGGCCAGTTGCGATGTTGGAATTGAGGAAAACTTTGCTGGAGAAAAGAAAGTAGGAAGTAATCAGTGTATTTATCTGTTTTGCATGGGCTTTGCTTGTACAAATAAAGGCACTTTTATTTATCTTCTGTATTTACCTGATATGATCACAAGGATTTTTTAAGAAATTTAGCTGGATTGAGGCTGCAACCCACATGCCAATTTCTTATAATAAATCACCTTGTTCATAAGGTTAGAGGAAATTAGAAGGAGACTAACAGTCCAAGGAAACTCCATAACAGAAAGCAGCATAACTTCTGGGAGACAGGGGGAGAGCTGAGAAAGCCTCTATTCATCAATAGACACAAAGCTCAATAGACCAAAGACAAATGGCAATTCATGCTGGCTGAAAGGTGCAGAGAAAAGTGGAAACCTTCTCAGAGTATTTTGTGATATGTGCACTTTCCTCTTCGCTAAGATAATCATGGGAAAGAAAATGCATATCACAGAAAAAATCACCATGAAACAGCCCAGTTTATGTCCCATTTTAGCCTCAGAGCTTTTGTCTTCTGCCATTTCCAGGAATCAAACAGCTGATTCCTGGAAGTACTAAGGTTAAAAATAAAGTAGAAATGAGAGAGGATTACTCTCAAGCTTGGTATAATTGTAATGGAGCCTCTTATCTGAGACTACAGCAATTTTAAGGAACTGAGAACAACTGCCCATGCATCCCTTATCTTTGCTGCTGCCTGTCCTGCCTTGCAGGTGCTGGGCCAAAGTGTGGCAGCAGGGAGGGTTGCTCACTTCTCAGGTGTGGGTGTACAACTGATTTATTTCTCTGGCAGCACCAAACATTAGCAATGCCATAGTTGCTTCCTTCATACTTTCTCCTTCTCAACTTTACTTTCTTCCTGCTACTTACTCACAGGTTTTTTGTACAGATGTACCTCAAAAGGAGTGGAAATGGGACTGATGAGAGAACTGGATGAGGGAGAGAGATGGAGTAAGGATGTGTGGAAAGATTACCCAAACTAGCATAAATGCTGAAGTCTCCTGAAGAGAGACCTCAGGTGTGAAGGCAGCAGTTTAATCCTACAAGCAGTCAGCAGGCTCTGAGAATAAGGGTGTTCTTTTGGGCTAGACCAGCAGGCACTCTTTCTGGGCAGGGAGGCTGATGCTGCCAAGTGTTTCACTGAGCACAGATAAGCCTAATCACCAGGGCATGTACTTTTCACCTCAAAGACACTGGTTTTACCCTTCATTTGACTAAAACTCACATTTGTAATTGAAATAAATAGATCCTACTAAATTGAAGTACAAATTAAAATACAGCTACTACAGCAACAAACATTTCCACTTCTTCAAGTAATAAGACAGCTGAAGTAAAACCCAAAAATTCCTATCGGATATACAGATAAGATGATGCATTTATTATAACATTTACATAAACACCCTTGATTTTGGGACATTCATTCTTAAAGTGAAATAACTTTGGGAGCACCTATTCAAATCCTCAGGCTTTCCACAGCTAACTTCTATGACCAAATTCATTATTCATACAATTCTTAGATAAGTTGTTCCTAGAGCATATGCTCTCTTTGCTGGAGGATTTACACTGTGACTCCTCTGCCTAAAGTTTCAGGAAGAAGTTGCCAAGAAAGTATTTCATGCATTAGATTTAGCAAAAACATAAATTGTGTGGAATATTAACATTTTACACCTCCAATATGTAGATTGTGAGTTTTGCATAAGCAGGCATTTGAGCACATCTGAAAGAATGAATATGTTTGAGGATACTTAAATTTCTCACTTTACTTTTCCAAGTACCTCTTGAAGGTATAATTTACTTTTCTTTATAGTTATGCAGTTTTCCCACATTCTTTCTCATGACTCATTTTTAACTGATGACTTTAGGAAAAATATGTCTGATATTTCATCTCCTTTTTTTTCACAGTTTCCAGTATTTCCCTCATATTTTATGCAATCCTTGCACAATGCAGCCTTAAATTTCACATAGTACTATGTGAAATTGTTCTGATGACACAGAGCTGAAAAGCAGAGCAGCTTGACTCTCTTTTCTATAGGGGTGTTTTCAAAATTAAGTTGCAAGTTTTTCTAAAATCAGTATTTGTAGTTTTCTCTAAATTTCAATTTACAAATGCAAGAGCTTGTGCAAACATATATACATATTTAATCCTTGTTTCTATTGTGGTCACAAACAGAAGATGCATGAAAATATTTTAAAAACTTAACAAAAATCCTATACTTTATTGTTTACAAGGCAGCTGCATAGCTCTTAAAGCCTCTGGGAAGAGGTGAAGAGTTGACACGATATTTGAGATGTGGGACTGACAATACTGTACAAAACATTTCATTAGGCTTTTCCCATGCCTTGCTTCCTGAGTGTTTTTTGCCAATGACTTGACTATAGGTTCTGTTTTGTTAATGACAAATATAAAGATACAAAAGTAAGCAAAAAGAAAGTGTGATTGCTTTGGCCACAAACACATCCGTTTTGAGACAATATCTAAAACAAAGTATCAAAGCAATATCTTCACTATGCAAAAGAACTGTCAGGTTAATGAAGTACGACAGAAACTGCCAGTAAAAAAAATTGCTTCATAGGTACTAGAAGAACTTTAGCAATGTGCCAGTGAAGCTAGTGCAGTTTCAGTGACACACTCATGCAGTAAAATTTTAACTACCAATTACTAAGCTACCCCAAATGATTATACCGATACAGTGAAACTTCAAAAAATCCTGCAGATTTGAGAATGGTTAAAGCGGCAGCCCTAAGAGCAGCATCTACTTACAGCACAGATGACTTTGTATTTCAAGACGGTTTTTTTCTTCACATACTCTTCTGATTTTAAAGACATCTCCTCTGAATATCCTCTGTGATCCTCCAGTTCCATTGTGTCGAGCTCTGCCACTCGTCTGCGTCTCCTGCTTTTCTCACCCCCCCAGCTGTGTTAGCTGCAAGTGAGAGGCTACTCCTTCTTCAAGAGTTCTAGTACTTTGCTCATAGGTTTTTTTATGAGATCTCAGCTCTTGCATCCGTGTTAGACTTGCAGGAGGCCAAAGCAAGCAGGACAACTACTCTGAAAGGTCAAAGGCTGAAAAACACTTATCTGTGTTTAGGGAACCTGACTGTTCAAGATAAGAACGGCATTAGGCAAACACTTAAGTAAAGATTAGAACTAAGTGTTGCTAAGCAATAAAATGCTAAAATACTCAAGTACTCAACTATTTGGTTAAAAGCTTGTCATCCAGAGAATTTATCCTCAAAGAAAGTGTTAAACATACGAAACCAGTATGAAAGGAGACGGTTTCTTATTTCGCGTTCTGTGTCACGCCTATGTATTCAGATCCCTTTCCTTATTTAGCATCAGAGGATTTCTCCCTGTTAGTTTCACTCCATCTTTGTCTCAACTTCTTTCCCCTTCTTACACCGTTTTTTTCCAGCACTTATAACTGTGCTAATTAAAAACAAAATGTATACAGCCAAATAAAATTCAATTAAAAAAAAAAAGGTTTTGTTTAAGTACAATTTTTAAAATCTATTTGTTTTTCATCTTGGTGGTTACTGGAAGGATTGGCTGTTATGAAAATGTACCTTCAAAGCCTACTAGGACTATGATGAATATGTAACTATTCAGATGTTGATCTGATTCCAAATTTGAGCATCACATGAGCTGCAACTTATAATTATCAAATTTATAATGTTTATAATTATATTAAAAAATCCAAAGTCTGAATCTATACAAGCTGGTATGAAGAAAATTAACTCCACTGCAACCCAAATTTGTAATCTTAGTCTATACGATTTGTATTATGCTTAAGTCCCACATTATACAGTACCTCCCCATTAATCACACACACACACACATCATCACCATCCTTTAATTTGCAGACAGATATCACTCTCCTACTCTACCAGACGTTTTACCCCTGTTTAATGCCCATTGAGTTCCCTTCTTCCATGACCAGTGTTCCATCTCTTGTGGTGATTTCTCAGGATGGGAGGTGTGTTGTGAGGGGCTACTGGTTGCCAAGACCTACTCATGTTGGTAAAACCTGTAGGTTGCGAGGCTCGCCCTCTGCTCATGTGGCTTCTGCTATAGTGTTTCCCATACAACACGCAACTGAAACAATGAGTTACAACACTTAAACATTTTTTCCACTTCAATTTCCACACCTGGGGCCCTTGAAGGAGGCTATAAGGTTCTTAAGTAACTCCTCCTCTTATCATACTGGTATGGACTTAATCCCAGTCTGCAGACTTTCCTGTGACTGGAAAGCTGCTCTGCAGAAGAGGACCTTAGGGTGTTGGTCAACAGCAGCTGGACATGAGCCGGTGTGTGCCCAGGTAGCCAAGAAGGCCCGTGGCACCCTGGCTGGGATCCGCAATAGAATGGCCAGCAGGACTGGGGTGGGGATCATCCTCCTGTACTCAGCACTGGTGAGGCCACACCTCCAGTGCCATATCCAGTTCTAGGCCCCTCACTATAAGAAAGGCATTGAGGTGCTGGAGCATGTCCAGAGAAGGGCAGTGGAGCTGGGGAAGGGTATGGAACACAAGTCTTAGGAGAAATGGCTGAGGGAGCTGCAGGTGTTTAACTTGGAGAAAAGGAGGCTTAAGAAGGAAACTTATCACTCTGTAACTACTGAAAGGAGGTTGTAGCCAGGTGGGCCTCTTCTTCCAGGTACCAAGTAACAGGACAAGAGGAAAAGGCCTCAGGTTGCCCTTAGGAAAAATTTCTTCCTCGAAAGTATTGTCAAGTATTGGGGCATGGCTGAGTCACCATCCTTGCAGGTATTTAAGACATGTATATGTGGTGCTTAGGAACATGATTTAATGGTGGACTTAGCAGTCTTTTCCAACCTAAATAATTCTATGGTTCTATTATTCAAGGGTTTAACTGCTCCACTATGGACATATCCACAGCCCCAGACACTTTGGGGTTTACCTGCTCCAGCCTGGTGTTATTCAGAGCTCACCTGAACCTGAGTTCAGACTGTAGTTACAACATGCCTACAGCAGTACAGGAACAGCAGTAATGACCAGGCCATCTGTCAGCCCAGGCACGTGGCCAGTGGTGTTATCAAAAGTTCCTAGGCACAGGAAAGAGATGATAAGCACTACAGTATATGGCAACCACAATCACTCCATTCCAACATAGTGCAAAGCAAGCAAGTCCTCTGGTGAGAGCAGCAGCTGCCAATAAATAGGTCAAACAGCTGTAACAGCTGTAAATCCAGTGGAGTCCATTCCTATCAAATCTCCCATTATCCTCAACCCCTCTGGCCCCACACTGGGTGCCAAAAAGCACACTTGTGGGTTAATCTGAGCAGGCAGCACAGCCCACCACACAGCCATTCACACTGTTCCCTGCTGCAGGAAGCAGGGAAGAACAGGAAGGGTATGAGAAAATTTGTGAGTTGAGACAGAGACAGTTTAATAGGTAAAGCAAAGCCATTCAAATAAAGAAAGCAGAATCACTTCATGGCTACTTCACATCAGCAGGCAGGTGTTCAGTCACTTTCAGGAAGGCAGAGTTCCACCACACGTCATAATTACTTGGGAAGGCAGACACCATCGCTCTGACCATTCCCTACGCCTTCCTTTTTCTCCCCCAAAGTTTTGCTGCTGAGCACAGCATCATGTGGTGTGGGGTGTCCATTTGGTCAGCTGGGGTCTGTATCCCCTCCCAACCTCTTGTGCACCCCATGCAACCCAGAGAGAAGGCTCTCAGTCCGTTTAAGCACTGCTCAGCAACAGCTACAATGAACAGGATGTGATCTCATATACCTGATTTTGCTACTTTTACCCAATCATTGCGCTAACTTGACATATGTTATTGTTCTCATGATGAATTACAACATTCTAGAACTTTTCTCACCAATAAAATCTGATTATGAAACTTAATAAATATTAACCAAGAACCCAAATTTTTCTGTTTCAAGATCAAGGGTCTCATTTGTTAAGAATACTTATTTTCATCCCTACCAAAAGAAAATTTGCATTAAAAAACCCAAACAATCCATATGATCAATACATAAGACTAAAAAAACAACAAGGAAGAAGGAAATAATTATCTTTTCTGCTCTCAATCACTAAATCATAACTTTGAGTGACTGTTCTGCAGACAGACTGACACTAGACCAATGCAGAGTGAGGGTATGAAAAAACCCATTCCCCCCATAGTTACACTGCAGTCCTCTGTTCATCTGACATTTTCAGGAAGAAGAAGGAGTTTTCAAAGAACACAGGCAGGACATCTCCACCATATACATGTTAACAAGAATGTCAGGAAAATGGGGAGAGTAATTTCTGAATAGCACTGTGTTGTAGACACTTTCAATTTTCACTGCTAAGAAGCTGCAAGTCTTCCAAGGCCATGAAGAGCTAGACAGTCTGTACACACCATGACACCAATTTGTCATCTATCTTCTAAAATGAATGGCACTCTCTCACGAAAAAACATTTTAAAATTTAACCATTTTTCTCATAAATGTTTCTTGTCACCCACAAGCATAAAATGATTATTTGATGAAGATGGTTTTGCTAGAGTAATATGATATTTACAATAATTTTGAAAAGTACATTTTTTTTTCTGTGTCTGGGTGAAGAAGGTCATTTCATTCTCACCCAAATGCTGCTCTTCTGCCTTGTTCGGTGAGGTGTGTGGCTCTGTTACTCAGTACAGAGTCTCATAGTGGTTCATGCCTTGGCAGACACACTCAGGTGCAGTCACCCCAGGGTTAATTCACTGTACAGTTTCTCCTCCTGGACACTTGGCTCCCTTAGGTAAATTAGTATGAGCCTTGCTTAGGCCTGACCTGCCCCAGCACCCCCTGCTCCCAGCTCCATCCCAATAACAGGATTCTTTGTCAAAGTGTGACTGAGATGAGTTAGTCAGGTCCTGAAATGTGCCCTTCCCCTACACATCCCTCTCCTTTACAAAGTGTCCGATGGGAAATATGATTTGTCCTAAGATAAGAATACCAAGTGAGAATGGTGCTAAGATAAGAACACCCAGTGAGCATTCCAGGAGGAGCTGTCTGGATGTTCCCATGATAACGAATTTCAGAAACAGGGAGGTGCAATGATTTCAACTGACTTTGGCACACATCAGCCTGCAAAAGTGTTTGAAATACTGCTGGAGACTGGGCCAACTGGGCAAACTGGTCTCCCAGGCTTAAGGCAGCTTCCAGGCAGATCCCTCTCTCCTGGAAGGGATGCCTCCAGGGTACATCCAGCCCAAAGAGGAGGAACACTCACTTTTGGGCAGGTGAGCAAAAGCACCAAAATCCAGTCAGATAAAGAGATAAAATCCTAAAGCAGCTCCACAGGTGCTTTGATGCTTTGCCATTGTGCTTTCTGCAAGGCCAAAGACTGTAAACCTGTACATTTCTAGCTGGTTATAATATAAGCTGGTTATAGTATGCTTATATATTATTACATGCTTATATTGGATACTGCTTTGGCAATATTTAGATACTGTATTAGCAATAAATCTAATCACAATCATCTACATAATGTGTCATACTTCTTGTGCCTGACCAAGAGCCTTCTTTCTACTACTCTTCTACACAAAAGTAGGATCATAGGTAGTTCTGTTTTGTTAAAATGAGATCTGGTTAGACAAGATGTTCATTCAGGACAGAAATCGCCATTTGAACCTCTATGGGGCTTGAAGGCTATTACATGGTTAAGTGATTCTTTAAAACTTGAAATTTGCTATAGTAGTTGGGACAAGTTGTGAACCAGGACCCTAACTAGGATTAGACCAAGTCTGTCTATTAATATGACCAGCTAGATTTAGGCTTGCATGCTAAGTGCTGTTTAGAATATATGTCGGCTAATGACTTAAAATCAAGGTAAAGTTGTATTAGGCATAAAGTAGTGGACAGATTGTATGTTGGTACAGGTATGTATTTTGGTATTAGGGTTGGATAGGAATGGCTGTTAGCCCGGGAGTGTGACAGAGCAGTAAGGCAGAAAAAAAGTAAGACTAGTAGACTGGTCCTCAGTATAATAATAAGACATTATGATGGGTAAAACAAGTCCTTTTAGGCTCAGTTACCAGTCCTCTTATGGGTCACTGTGGGAATGGATTTGGAGTTTGGCATGGAATTTGAGTAGACACCCTTTGCATTGTCATTTTAATAAAATATGAGGTGGTATGTCCAGGATGGACAAGTACTGGGTCTTGACAGGACACACATGGGCATGTCAGATTGTCGTGCAACACTCTTTAAATAAACATACAACGAAGAGTATAAAGAACAATTCTTACAGAATTGTTCTTGACTTCATGTTAAGACTGAGGGCAACCCAATTCTAAGAGGAAGACAAGCAGCCTTCAATAGCATCCCCTCCATTTTCAATGGTCATCTGTTACATGTATATTTAGGTAAATAATGCACATGTAAGCATTATTTGTTTCCTCACCAGCAATTTCCCATTGCTGAAAAGCAAGCACTGAATTCACAGCATCCTGTGCCTGTTGGCTACAACACACATCTCTTCTAGCTGTGCAAGCATTGATGCCCCATGTATCACTGCCTTCTGTTGTTCTTCATAAATTTACTTATAATATTGCTCATTGTTTATGTTATGTATTCTTCCAGGCCTATTTACACAAAAGCAGTTTACATTTAAACCAAGTAATTTTCTACCCAATTCCATGTGAGTGTTTCCCCCATGAGTACACTCGGCTATTTTCCATTCAACTCCAATACTGAAAATGTTAAATTTTCACTGCTCTGAGGCCTCTATTTATCAGCTTGATTGTTGATCAGACAGGGAGTCGATCAGCTTTATTTTTCTGTTGAAGACATAAGTTTGTAGCTGTTTACCAGCACTAGCTGGATGTTTGCAGCCAAATATCTACAGACGGTTCAGAAAATACAATGTCAGCATCAAACACACACACAATTTTAGAACTGTCTCAATTCAGCTTTTTACATTTCTTTCTACTATAAGAACCTCTGCATATATATATAATGATCTCTGCCAGATAGGAGGCTGTGGGCAGGGGGAGATCAGCCACATCTCCCAGGTAGCAAGTTACAGGACAAAAGGAAATGGCCCCAAGTAGCACCAGGAGAGGTTTAGATTGGATATTGGGAAAAAAATTGTCACTAAAAGGGTATTTAGGCATTGAAACAGACTGCTCAAGGAAGCAGTGGAATCACCATCCCTGGAAGTGTTCAAAAAATGTATAAATGTAGATCTTGGGGGCATGGTTTGGTGATGGGCTTGGCAGTTGGATTAGATGTTCTTAGAGGTCTTTTCCCACCGTAATGATTCCGTGATTCTAATGTAGTACTATTGTATCCTTTTTAAAATGTAACACTATTGCATTTTACTGTGTCCAGTTCTGTCAAGAGCGACATGGAGCTCCTGGAGGGGGTCCAGTGGAGGCCTAAGAGGGTGATTGCGGGATTGGAGCACCTCTCTTATGAGGAAAAGGTGAGGGAGCCTTTTCAGCTTCAAGAAGAGATGACTGAGAGGGGACCTCATCAATATCTATCAGTATCTGAAGGTAGGGTGCCAAGAAGATGGAGCCAGGCTCTTCTCAGTGGTGCCAAGTAATAGGACAAGAGGCAACGGGCAGAAACTTATGCACGGGAAGTTCCAGCTGAACATAAGGAAAACTTCTTTACTGTGTGGGTGACCAAGCACCAGAACAGATTGTCCAGGAAGGTTGTGAAGTCTCCCTCACTGGAGATACTCAAGAACTGTCTGGATACAATCTTGTGCTGTGTGCTCTGGGAGGACCCTGCTTGAACAGGGGGCTGGTGCAGATGAGCCTGTGAAAAAAGCCA
>WBNQ01051032.1:0-11700 GCA_013401375.1 Spizella passerina | reverse complement strand
GTCATGCTCAGAGCATTGGGACAGCCTTCCAGTCTCTTCAGCAGCAGCTTCTCCTCATAGATGCTAACTGAGGTGTGCTTGGGAACTCTGGGTTTACCATCCTTCTCCAGCTGTGACTTGCCCTTGTCTCGTCCTCTCACCTGCAAGGGTGTGTTTGACTCTTCGGGATCTTCACTGTCACCTTCCATCCGTTCTGTTTTTTCTTCTTCACTCTCCACCTCTTGCTTGATCTGCTCAGCTGTCTTCACCTTTTTCCTGCTTGCTATCATGGTGCCAGCACCAGCTGTCCCACTGGGAGGGGGCACATACTCTATTCCTGGGTCTATGACCCCGTCTCCTTCCATCTCCTCATCATCTGTGGAACAGATCAAAATAATCCAGGGGAAAGAAAAAATAATTTAAACATCAAAGTCCCATTTCAAAAATGGTTATCACAGCATTTTCTTGCTAAGGAACAATAATGTGGGTTTTCCCAACACATTTCATTTTCTGTGTACTGCCAGATCTCCTGATTTTGGATGGGAGATGCTGTAAAGAGTCCAATTTCAGGACACAGCATCAATCCTGCTCCTAAAGTGTCTTGCAGTTTGGCATCTGGGAACAGTGCCCCCCTGAGCTGCAAGCCCATGTTCTTTGAGGAACGTTAAGCTGCTGAAAATTCCCAAAGGCTGGGAAATCAAAAAGTGAAGCTGGTGAGCTGTATCTTCAGTCAGCACACCCTCACTTTTCTTCCTGTCACCCAGAAGACTGGCTCCTTAAGGAACTAAGCAAATTCAGCCTGCATCACTGCTCTGCACTGAAATTTAGCATCCATTAATCAGCACAATCAAACATATAAAATACTGGGATATTACCATGGGAATAAAATTTCTCCCATGAAAAACATTTGAGACAAAACTAGACTTGCTACATAGCAGTGTTATCTGTGTTGCAGTGAAATGCTTATGCTGAGAGGTCCAGCAGTTGCTGTGTGAAGTCTACCCACTGTTCATTCAGGAAACGATCATGGGGGTTCTTCTGGCCTTAGAAGCTGGTGATAAAACTATGGAAAACTGATGCAGTTCATTGGGTGGGGGCTCCCTGAGCTGTATGTTTGCTGGTAGCAGCAGGCAGGCAAGGAGACTCCACACAGCTTCTGAGGGTGCTCATGAGATGAGGGTTTATTGGGGGAGCAGCATGGTTTCTGAGGGAAAAGGGGGAAGGAGAGAGGGAGAGCCCAGGGGGAAAAGGGGCCAAGAGAGAGCAGAAGGCTAAGAGGCTTCTCATCTCCCTCACACAGCTTAACAGGGAGATGCAAAGTGGGCACAGAATAAGACTTGGGCCATTGGGATTATAGATATATGATACTTCAAGGGAGGATCACAGGCTTGGAAAAAAACTGTACATTTTCGAGGGGTGAGACAGAGCAAACCACTTAACTAAAATGTAACATCACAACTGGACTGTGCTAGCAGCTATCCAGGCTGCCACAGAAAACCAGTCAATTCCCACATGTCAGAACTCAGCACATCCCTCTGGGTGTCCAGAGCTGCCGAGGACCCCACCAGGGGGCTCGGAGACCCTGGCACACAGCCCAGAACACCTGCAGGTTTGATTTTGACCCCTGGAGCAAGTTACCAGCTTTGTATGAGGACCTGAAAGTCACAGAAGTTTAAATAGTATAACAATAAAATTATCACTGGGTGAAAATGTAGATTTTAAGATTTCTGGTATGAGGGTTATGGAGACAAGATAGAGGAATTTGGGTGTGTCTTGCCTTTCTTCTTCTCCTTGTTCTCCATTTTCTACAGTGAAGTTGGCACTTTGGGATTNAACCACCTACCCAAGACTTACACTCAACTAAGACAGTTACTTTCCACCTCAGCATGAAAGGATCCTGCACCTCATTGGGAGCTTCTTTTTTACAATATATTCCTAGAAAACCACACACAGTTCATCACTGAAGGAAACCCGTGGTGGCCCTTACCATGGAAGAGCGCCTGTGGCGGCATGACGTCGGGGATGAGATCCGCCTCCGAGAGCAGGCTGGGAGTGGCCGAGTGCGAGGCGGGCGTGCCGGGAGCGGAGAAGTCCAGGGAGGGGGATGGAGAGGGGCTGGTCAGGGGCGTGCGGTCGGAGGAGCTCAGCGAGGAGAAGTCGATGACCTCTCCCTTCTCTAGCACGATGTCAGGCCGGCGGCAGCGGCTGCTGAACTTCACAGGAGTGGAGGAGGTGCTGCGGTCCAGGAAGCCGGCTGCCTCCTTCTGGGCTCTCCGAATGTCCTTGGCTTCCTGAGTGCGGGACCTCTTCTCCTTCAGCTCCATGGCCGACTCCACGGGGTTGCGGCTCACACGCTTCCGGAGGCCTTCCACGGTAATGATGGGATCCAGCAGGGGCTTGGAAGCTGCTGCAGAAGGGGTTTGCTTATTCTGAGCTCCTGCAGTCACTGGATTCACACTGTGCAGTCAAAACCACACTGACTACTGAGCTTAAAAGATGGGGTTTTCAAAGTGACCAAGAAATTCACTCTGGGACATGCAGCATTAAGCCAGTGTATGACTAAAGCCTCATTAAAGCCCAAATTTTGTTCCTCCACACAGAGGAGAATTTGCATCTAGTGACAAAAGATAAAAGATATTCCCCAGGGTAAAGAGAAGTGGGGAAATTGTGGATTTCAGCTAAAATAACCCAAAGAAAACCACTCTGCACAAGCCTCAAAACCCTGTAAGTCAGCACAATGGAAAAAGGTAATAAAATATAACAGGTTTCTCACACTACAGTATATGCCCCATAGCTCTCTTTAGTCAGCCATTACAGCAGAACAAAACTAAGGAGCTGTCCATGCACACAAACTGGTTTAAACTGAACTTTTCTCACATCTCCCAGCTCTGGCCCAGCAAGGAATCTACACACTACTGGGGACAGAGTTACCTTTTGCCTTCAGTGCAGATGCTGACAGCTTCTCTCCTTCAGGCTTCAGTGTTGGGGGCTTGTTATGAACCAGCTTCCACCATCCCGGTTCTCCAAATTCCTGTGCCCCCGAGCGGAAAAACAAGGGGCTCCCCACAGAGAGACAGCCAGCAACTGTGCTCCACCATGTTGAGGTCTTTTTCCTGTGTAGGGAGAGAGGCAAACAAGGGTTAGGCCCCCATTCACCAGCTGTGCTTCCATGCTGGACAGAGTGTTTCTGCCAGAGGCACTGACACACAATCACTGAACTACTCCTGAAGCACTTTTTGGGCCCTTGGAGGCAGGGAGCTGCATTTAAGCCTTTCCCTCAGCTGGGCAGTGCACTCTTACTGGGCACTGAGCTTTTTTAGTTCCTTTAGGAACTGGGGACACGGCTAACTAAGATGTCACTTAGGGAAGAGGTGAGAAGAAATACTGAAGAATTGCCCTTGCAGCCAATAACTGAGGTACTCCCTTGAACCTGACTCTGGAGAGTTAGGTTCATGCAACAGAGTTGCCCAGAATCTCAGGATTTCTTGCCTTTGCACACCCCCCACATGCAGAAACTTCTGTGTTTGCCAAGGCTTGGCTGAGTTGGTGTTCACTCAGGTGCTGCCCTTACACACCTTGAGGGACTGAACCCCAAAGGTGGGGGATCAAACCCAGCTGCTGCAGCTCAGAGTCTGGAGTGTTACAGTAAATCTGGATAAACTGCACTTCAATATGCCAAGGAAGATCTTTGCACAGTTTGTGCTGCTGCACACACGATTCAGCGGTCTCTGCTCCTTCAGTGGCTTGTCCAGGCAAGTGGGAAGGATGTGTCTGAGGCCAGGAATCACTCTCTGAATTTTAATCAGAGCAAGGAGTGCCCAGTTCCCAGGGCAAGCCTCAAAAGGCAGCAGCAAACCCTGGGAGGCACTGGTTCCCTGAATGAGGGACAATGGGCCACCAGCTGCCCTCCTGTCAGGGTCCCTGTGGCTCCCAGAGAGGACAAATGCTAACATCATTTCTGAGAACAGAGCAAGGAGGCACAGACAAGCTCTGAAAGCAAAGCCAAGACCAAATCTGGTTAGGAAGAAAGGCCAGATCTTACGACAGAGGAAATCCCTGGGGAAGGAAAGAAGCTGTGAAGTCAATCAAATCTACAACTTCCAAGGATTGCTCAGTTCCTTCCCTGCCTCCACAGCACACACAGTAACAGTGAGGCTTAGGTTTGACAGCTTCAGCATGCTCAGAAGAAATGTGCTGTCCACCTGGAAAATGAAAGAAAGCTGCCCTCTACCAGAGGGGCTCCTATTCTGACAGTGTGAAAAGCATTCCAGTTGTTTAACACCAACTATGTAAGAGCCATTTCATTAAGATCTGAAGCAATCTAAAAGGTGAGGCTCAGTTCTTCTTGAAGAATTTGGTCTTTTGTCAAGCTTTGTAGCCAAGGAACTTTGCTGGATCATATTTCTGTCCCTAAAGTTTGGCAATACCAGGATCAGCCCACCCATTGTGACTGTTTAGAAAAAACTCAATTCTCTGCAAGTTCATATGCTACCTAAAGGAAGATAAGAAATAATCCAAAATAGATGCATTTGTATTGCTTTTGTGTGACACTCCTGGGGTTGTTTTTCCCCAGTAAGAAATGCTGATTCTTTCTCAAGTGTACCCTCATGCCTGCATTCAGATTCTCAATATTAAATCCTCCCTTTTTATCATTTGTAAGGCTCAACAGAGCTGTCACCAAATTAACCAGGATTCTTGTCCATCTGTATAACAGGCTTTAATTCCTTTGGCTCACCAACCAGTCCCTCAGGAAAACATCATGTCTTTACCTGTTCCCTAATAAGAAAGTCCAGTGTTTCTCAATAAAAGCACAAATGTCTTCTTTCCATCTGAAGTACCCCTGACGGCCAGTTCCTTCCAGAGACAAGTTGTACATTGCCAACATGACAACCTGCAACAGAAAGTGTTGGACACCAATGAATCCCTTCTGCCTTTTCTGCTGAACAGACCCCCACAGCTGCCACACACACACATAGATCTTTGCTCCCTTATAAATATCTTATTTTTGCAACATCTCATAGGCAACTTCTGCAATCCATCTTCTTCCTGGTTTTGTGCTGCCTGTTCTTGTCTTTCTATTGTTAGATGCACATTCTTCCAGAGATTTCTCCATCCCTGGGGAATAACAAGCTGCCTAGTTATGCAGGTTTGTGCTGAGAAACAAGAATTGTGCATAAATGAATTTTATAAATGTTGTATAAATGAATTACAGTACAGCTGGGGTCTGAATGTAATGTGAAGTAGAGAAACAGACTTTCAAATAAATTTAAAAAAAACAGTCACAAGTAATCCTGCAACCCAATACATCAGGAACACTGTGACAATGGTCTTTTACATACTTCACAACCAAATTCACTCTGACTTGTTACATACCCAAACTAAAGGGCAGCTTTGAAAAATATCTCCTTCAAGTAAATCCTAGGTGATCAACTGTTAATTACATTTACTTAATTAATTTCAATTAATTTATTAGGACAGAACTAAAGTCAGCTAGATTGGGATTATCTTTTAACAATCACACAGCCTCAGTTTGGCACTACTTCCAATAACAACTTGCATTTCACCCTCAGAGAAGTCTGAAATACACTTTTCTCAGGGAGATGGGTCTCCTCACAGTGGACCTTGGCTTTCTGGGATGCATTGTCAAAGATGTCAAAATGAGGAAACATGGACAGCTTTAATATCCCCTTCACCCTATTTCTACCTCAAAACCCCTTCTCAGTTTGATAACTAGGATTTTGTGGGTTTTGTCTCAGGATGTCAAAAATAATTCTCTTTTCAACTGATTAAAGATATGGATCTGTTGAGGTCACAGACTCTGAAAAAAAATCCAGAAATCACTGTCCCCATTCCTCCTGCTTCAGGTAAGTTAGTTTGACCATTTCTCTCAATTCCACTTACCCAGAAGCAGCAGCAGCTCTGGCGGCTGGAAGCCCACAGAGATTGTCACAGCTTTCCTCCTCACCCATTTTCATTTTGTCTGCCCCTGAAGATACCTGGGCAATGCCAGCAGCCTTTGCTTTCCCAGTCTGGAACCTGGTGAAACTCTGCCAGCACAGAGCCCTGCCTAAACCAACCTTTTCCCCTGCACTGGCACCACAGGAAAGCAGTGCAGGAGTTACAATCAGTGTCTCAAATTACCTTACATGACAATAAGGCTGAGCGCCTATGGATAAGAATCAAGGAAAAGCCAACAAGGTTGATATTCTCAACAGTCTGACAGCTTGTCCTCAGGACAAGTGGCCTCCTGAGCTGGAAGATGGGGACAGGGAGCAGAATAATAATCCTGTTGAATAAGGAGGAAGCAGTTGGTGACTTGCTGAGCCTCTTAGATGCTCACAAGTCTATGGGAGCAGATGGGATCCATCCCAGGTGCTGAGGGAGCTGGCAGAACAGCTCACCAAGCTGTTCTCCATCATTTACCTCCAGTCCTGGCTCACCAAGAGGGCACCTGATGGCTGGAGGTTGGCCAGGGTGACAGCCATCCATAAGAAGGGCTGGAAGGAGGATCCAGGGAGCTCCAGGCCTGCCAGCCTGACCTCAGTGCCTGGCAAGGTTATGGAACAGATCATCCTGAGAGCTATCACTTGGCCCCTACAGCATGGATTCAGGAGGGGCAGGTCCCCAGATGACCTGCTCAGGCTGGACATTAGGAAGAATTTCTCCACAGAAAGAGTGGCTGAGCATTGAGATGGGCTGCCCAGGGAGCTGGTGGAGTCACCATCCCTGGAGGTGTTTAAGGAAAGCCTGAATGCTGCACTCAGTGCCATGGTCTGGTTGACAAGGTGGTGTTAGGTCACAGGGCAGATTTGATGATCTCAAAGGCCTTTTCCATCCTAGCTGATCCTGTGATATTCTATGAGACAGCACACCATTACAGGCCCAAAGATTGCAAACAGATGTTATTTTGATTGCTCAGGTGTGCAAATGATTGGAACAGTGAATTCCAGCTAGTGCACAGGCAGCCAGGTTAGAGCTTTGTACCTAGGGAGCTGGCAAGGTTTCTGTTTCTATGTTGCCACCTCACCAGTTTTACATTTTCTTAGACACAAAAAACTGTTCATGCCTAGAAGCCAAATTGCATTTATTTTGCTTTTCCAAACCTGCTTGAAGCCATGAATCCATGAGCAACATAAGGGGAAGGAAAAAGAAAAAAGAAAAGGAATGTGGTTTGTATGATTATCTTTCAATTTCCCTGCCAAATGCTGAAGTTCTCATGTGCAGGCAATCCTCAGCTAATTAATTTCTGCAGTTCATGCAAATGCTCCTTTGTTACCAATACCTGATCCTCCTTTTCCAGGTAGCATGTACACAACAACCAACAATTTCAGAAAGTCCCACAGCTGTTCTGATGGCACAAACATTTCACTTACTTGTTGCCATGTTAATCTCAGACGTTCAAATTGCTCCTTCCCATCTTCTGAGCAATCAGAGCAAGTGAATCTGAAAAAGTTATCTCCTTTGAGGTAGCTGAGCTGTTCTCTCAGTTGACCTAAAATGAAAAGGTAAAAATCAATCTTTTTACCCTGTAATAAGAAAAAGTGCTGCAAAGGAAATTTGGATTTCTTCCAAGGTCAGGTTTGTCTGAACAAAAACGACAGAACCACCTGTAAATCCCCATGCACCCAAAGTTACAGGCCTTAATTCCATGTTTCTACAGCAGAGAAAAAAGAAATCAGGGCTTCTAAACTCACCAGGAGTTAATTTACACAAACATGAACAAATGAAAAATGACACCGGAGGACAGGGAAACAATGTTAAGACTAGAGTGTTTCTGGAAAGTCACACTCAAAAGATGTTTCTCCACAAGGATGCCATCTCTTTTACTGTATAATTTTATAATTTTTAACATATGGATACCCTGCTTCCATACTGAAATACAGAATTCAAGTTGCAACTGCATCTGATGGGGGGAAAACCCCTCACACTTGGTAAATGAAGAGAATTTCTAAGAGGCAATTCAGTGTAATAAAGTGATTATTTGTCTATTTTATTTTCACATGAGACAACTGAACTCCCTAGAACTGAACGATTAGGGAACAGCACAGTATCTCCCTTTGGCAGCTCATTTACTCTGCACATTCGTATGTGGCTACCGTTGCTTTGCAACTGGCCTTGTCTGCTCCTTGGATTTGTTCCACAGCAACTGCAGAGAGGAGCATGTTTGTAAAATAAAACAAGTTGAGTGTTAAATCAAGTGCTCCATGTGAGATAGCTCATGCTGCCTTTAACTCTGCTTAATTTTTTTTTCTATTAATACATTTCAAGTTAGTATTTTCCTTTAGTGCATAGTAATTAAATAGTCTGGTGCTAGTTACATTATATTAACACCTAAACATTCACTAATACGCCTTGAGAGGAGATTTTTACACTGTAAATTTTGGCAAATCCGAAGAAGGCAAAAAGGGCGGCTCTGACAAATCTCCAAGGCAGGTGCCACCTAAACAGTCCCTTATTTGTTACCACAAACAAACAAACCCCACAAAACTGCCAAATCAAAAATAACAAAAAAAAAAAACCAACCACAAAAAAAAAAAACAAAGCCAAGGTGTTTATCAATTTCTGGATCTTAAATGTAATAACAGACCAGATAATCCAGAATTTAGAATGTAAAGCTGTCTGTTACAGTGCTAACAGCATGTATCTGTGCCAGAGGAGAGGCACCAAATTCTACAGCTTGCTCCTAACACCCCCCAGGCTGAGCATGTTTCTAAGTGAATGTCAATTCACATTATTGGGAAAACATTAAGGTTGAGATTTAACCACATGCTCCACAGATGTGACAAATCAACAGGGAGGGAAAAAAAGTAACACACGAAGTCCTTTTCCTCCCCAGAGCTTTACAGCAAGGGTCATTATTTGAGTGAGCAGAGAGGCCAGGTTGCTTGGCCAAGGCCCCTAAACAACTGCAAGAACTGTGAGGGTGGGCACGTTTCTGAACTTTGATGCATCACCAACCAAGGCAGGATGGGGAGCAGCCCACCAAGGTGTGAAACAGGAATGCAGGACAGCACAAACACCTCTCAAACACCACCACGGCCAGCACAACTCAGCCTTACTTGCTGGGATCCACTTCTGGCACTTCTCACAGTAATAGGACATCTCCTCCATCCAGGACGTCTCCCCCTCGTCACTGTTGAGGGAGTCCCCACTCTGGTCGTGCGATAAATCCACGGAAGCTTGGTCCTCGGACTCCACGATGAGGAGAGTCTCCCCTTCCACCTCACCCTCCTCCAGCCCCTCGGAGGTGGAGGTCCTGGTGGCCTCATCGTCGTGGCGGCTGAGCAGCCCGCCCATGTGAACGTTGTTGGCCATCCTAGCGGGAGCCGGCCCCACACTGAGCTGTTCCTGCCCAGCCTGGGACGCGGCACAGCCAAGCCCCCACAGTGCAAGTCCAATCACAGACCAAAGGGCTTTGTATCTGCCCCAAAGCTGCAGGGGCTGGATTATAATTTATACAAAATAAGCAGTCTTTCACAGGTTACCTCTGTTTGTTACAACACCTGCAAGGAGTGAGATGCAAACGACCTCCAAACGTCTTTAATCAAACCCCTAAGGAGCCAGGCCTGTGCCTAGGGCTGCTGGGAACGCTTTTCCATCAGCGCCTTGTCTCTCTCCTCAATGAGCCGCTTTGTCAGAGCGATCTGCTCTTCCAGCAGGCGAACGTTCTCCTTTTTCTGCTTCTGACGCTCCAGATCTCTGACCACGCCACTCCGCAGCCTCTGAAAACACAAAGGACACAAAGGGTTTATCACAGCCCGGGGACGCTGATGGGGACCAGCCCCACCCCGCTCTACCCCTCCCTCTGCAGGGTCTTCCCACAGCAACTCACCGTGCCTGGAATCTTCAGGATATCCAGAATCACTCCATCAATATCCAGAATCACTACACCAAAAAGTGCTTTATTTGCACTCACTGAAGTGATGTTGGTTAGTGATGATGCTTGGGTTTACAAAGTGACAAAGCTATTGAGCAAATAAATGCTCGGAGCCTGGAATTCCCGGGCCATGCAGGATGGATGTGATCTAAAAAATCCTTGTCATATCTGGCCTAAATCTTTACCAAATCAAAATAAGCTCCTCAAAACTTCTCTGCTCGAAGGAAATTTTGTGACAAACTGGAAACTATTTTAAGAAAAACTGGTATGTGTCCTCATTTGCTTCTTTCTGCTCATGTCCTAATCTTAAAAAAAATCCACAATCTTGGATTTTGGCTTGTGCCAAACTTGAAACAGCAAGGCACTTGCTTCACAAATATCCCTTTTACCCAAAATGTTTGTTATAAATCATGTAAATATATAACACATAAACAAATAAATACATGATGTGCAACTCAACACCAGCAGCTTTCACCCTGGGATGCCACCCCTCAATGGGTAGGAAAAGCCCTAAGAAAATCCCAGCTGCTTCTCTCTCTCTCTTACCTGGACATTTTTACTCACTTTGATACTTTGATAATTAGGTGAAAGATCAATAATTTTTGACCCATTTGAATGATGCCAAAATGCACTTGGAAATAATTTATTTGAAAGCTGACCCTAAAGTCATTTGAGAGGATGTCTGTGACAATTATTCAACAGAGTTTAATTCCTCACCTAGCATGCCAATGACTGCACACTTCAAATAATTTCTCTTGTCAAGATCAAAACAGAAAGGTTTTGTTTAAGAAATAATTTTATCTTGTTAAGAAAATGCACAGCCACACGTGTCTGCCAATAATCAAAACTCTCCAGAAATTAATCTAATAAAACAAGTTCCTTCTCACCAGCTTCCATCAACTGAACTCAGGCTACAAATTACTGTAATTACTGATTACTACAAATCAGTAATTTGAAACTGAATACAAAGTTCATAAACTTATTATTACATTGCTACCAGTTAATAACAATAAAGATGTGAGGAGATACAAGGTAACCGATCAACTGCACCAAGAATGTAAATCCCTTTTCCTTCACAAAACACTGCAATCTTTCAGATGGTGGATGCATTTACTTTGAAAATGCACATTTTGCAAAGGACACCTTTAGAATTTGAGACAAAGACCTGAAATAAAAAACTTAATCTTCTCATCTTCCTCCATTCTTAGAAGTTAGCCCTGCTTGTCTTCTGCAGGCATGAAAAGCATGTGCAAGCTCAAAGCTTGGGCCTGGCACATAAATTCATAAGAGTCAAACCTTTATTAATCTGCATAAAGATAAACTTGAAATAATCTCTACACCAGGACTGTAAAATATTTATTTCCATTATGTTATCTAAATAGCTGGATCTGTTGAACATGAAGCCACTCCTGCTTGACCTGGCCATGAAGAATTATAAAAAGAAAATCTCAGATTAAATTTACAAAACATAAGCTTTGAGCCTTAGACCTTCTGAAGAGGTATTAGCCCATAATGGGATTTGGGTCAAAAAGATCCACGAGGTTCAGGTGTCCCATGAAGCACCCAGGGGTGATGTTTATTCTGCACACGTTCAAAGTACAAGTGCCATTAATTGCAGCTGCAATTTAGTTTAGGAGCATTTAGCAGCTATTCCTGCCAGACCCTCAGTGCCTCAAGGCAGGCACAGTGAATCAGAGAGCAGCCAGCTACAAAAATGTGATGTGATCTACCCAAAATATGTTAGGTGATCCAACAAGCACATCCATCAGCTCTGGAAGTGCAGAGCCATTGCTGGTTGCCACTCCAGGATCCCAGGATCCTCTCCTTGCTCCTGCCTGTGCCAT
>WBNQ01051031.1:0-13732 GCA_013401375.1 Spizella passerina | reverse complement strand
TAAAACCTGCAGATCATGGAAGCCATATTATTTTCAAGTGCACCTGTTTGTAGTTGGTTTAATAAGCATAGCAGTTTTACAAATTACCTTTGTGTGTTCAGGTGGGGTGATAAATGGATGTTCCATAGTAACAGAGATCTCATTCATCTCATTTGGGCTCAATGTCACTTGCTTTCTGACCCAAGTGGAGTGTTTGTTTCTCTTTGTTTTAAGTCTTCTGGGAAGCATGGCATTTCCAAAACAGGTCTAAAGTCACACAGAAAAGATTTCAGGGAGTCTATCAAGTTGTACATAATTGGTTAATCTGGACAGGTTCTGGGTGACATTGTGTTCTCTGTGCTGAGATCTTTTGTCTGAAGGGAGACAAGGACAGGAAAGCTGGTACTTGTGTGTGTCAGGCATCTTGAACTGCTTTCCTCTGCATTTATTACACCCCAGCTATGTAGCGTGAGAGAAACTGCAACTGTGCTTTTCCTTTGGGGGACAAAAACCTGTCAACTTGACAAGCCCATGGTCAGTTTGAATAGTATATGAGTAAATGGGTATTTTCCAGAGCAATGAGAGGGCTTTAACTCTTTTAAGGGAAGCCAAGATGAGAAACTGAAGTGGAATATCCCAAAACACAGGAAAAAACACCTGATTAGCCCTTATTATGACTCCAAGGATTGCCTTTTAATGTTTATGTGCAGTCCTAATGATATGGAAGTTTCTTATTCTGTTATTTAAAAAATTTCTTCCGAAATCCCTTTAGAGGAATCTTCCCTTAATTGACTCAAAAGGCAGATGTTCCACCTCCCAATATCTACAACTTAAAGACACAGGTTTTAATTGTGCTCTATAATATGTTTACCACTGTTTACTTTATTATATTAAAAAAACCTATTTGAACATAAACATGCCAGAGGCTTTGTACCTTCAGAGAGTAAGGAAAAGACGAGCTACACTGTTTAGGAGTATTTCAGCACAAAGCTGGAAGGACATCAGGACAGTTATAATCATAGCATGTAATTTTAGTTAATTTCCCTGCCTTATAAAGACATGTTTCCAACTAGCATTGCTGATAGTGTGTTTGTGGCAATGGTAGGTTGGGCTCAATTTATTAAGTGTGAGTTTAGTTCTTGCAGCCTTCAGCAATTCCAGACTTTCTGCTTAGCTACAGACAATGTAATCAGTCTTCCCCTTACAACAGTGCTAAGCTTGGTGTTTGAGAAATACATTGCATTTATGAAGAGAGAGGAAGGAGGACTAAAGACAACTGTTTGAGTATAACAAATTAAATTGTCTTTATAGTTAGACTGCAATCCTGTACATTCTGTGCTGTTGTTAACTAAAAGACAAGATCTGTCTTCAGTGAGGGATTACTTGATCTGTCTTCTGACAGTGTGCTTGTCTACGCCACCAGGGTCCTGGGATGACTGTCATGCAGGGGCAATAAAAACGTCTGGGAGTATTTGACAGGGGTAAGCAGAGGTATGTGACAGGACATTAACTACTTAGTGGGTTGGTTTCATTGCTT
Organism: Spizella passerina; assembly: GCA_013401375.1. NCBI lineage: Eukaryota > Metazoa > Chordata > Aves > Passeriformes > Passerellidae > Spizella > Spizella passerina. The sequence continues at coordinate 12,216 of WBNQ01051031.1, read as the reverse complement.
TCACAGGGTTCAGCAAGGCTTTGCAGTCTGAGAGATGCCACAGCCAGCCTACAAAGACAGCTGCACTCCCTTTGCACTCTTGGCAGTTGTCCTTCCGTGAAGGTTCTGCCCAAAGCTTCCGCAGCCTTATTTATCTGCTCACATATATGACACTATATTAGAGAATAAGCTTTGAACACCCTCAGACACTTTGTCCAGCATTGTGATGTTTATTAATGAATACGTTTCCAAAACTTTGTGTTTTTAAACGGACAAAATAAATACATCCAATTTTCATGTGAGGCTAGATGTAACACATCCTGTGGCTCTGGACTATCTCCTGGATGTTGTCACATTAAAGTACAATATCTGGTTTTAGGCAGGTTTCCCCCTGCCCTCCTTCACTCAACCCCCATTTTGAAATTTCCACTGGAAAAAAAAGGCATTTTAAGCTTGAAAAAGCTGAAAGGCCTGAAGATTATGGAAGAAGAAACCATTAAAGTAATCTTCAGTTGTGCATGCTGCTGTCACAGGCACTTATTCCCATGACATGCGAACTGTGGCACCAGTGCAGTTCAGAGGGCACAGGACTTTTGGGAGAGAAGGTGGAGGCGGTGCTGGCTGCTGGTGGGAGCTGCCTGTGCCTGGCAGATGCCTCCACTGCCAGGGCTCTCAGCTCTGGTGCAAGCTGCAGCTTTAATCAGGCAATTTCTCCTAGTCTGTTGTCCAACTTCAGGTTCTGGTCAGGTTCAGGTCAAACTGAGAGAAAAAGAGGTGTAAGTATTCACGCGCACACACACACACACACACCCCCACACAAACACAAACACAAAAACCACACATAGTCATGCACCTGTACTCTATCCCAAAGCTTACATCCCCCTATTTTCACAGATCACCAGGCCCTCCCTGGCCACAGTCCTTCAGGGTCTTCCTGGCCTGATAGAGTTTGCCATGGTCCCTTGGGGCTGTCCCTGTCCTGGGGTGTGTGTCCCATGGCTGCTGTCCCTCAGGAGCTCCTGTCTCCCTTTGGCACACTGTGTCCTCCCCAGGGTGCATCTTTAGCCCTGACAGCTGTGGCCTTTCTTAAACACAGCTTTTCAGGATCTGCCTGTGTTTTTCCAGCTGACAGTCATGGATCAGGGTGGGTGGTTTTGTTTCCGTCAGTGTCAGGGGTGGCTCCACATACTTGCCATGGGTCCCCTCTCACATATCCTGTACTGCTGTAGTCCCCACCACTTCAACCCTGTCTGTCTAACAGTACAAGCCTTGAGGGAGCCCATTCTGACCCACATCAGGAAAACTGGATCCCTTAACAGAGTCCTGCTCTGTGTTTTCCAAGTGTCTCCTGTTTCCTGGGTGATTTCATAACAGTGGTTGAGGGCCTTCCCAGCTGAGGTCCCTCCATGCAACTGAACTTTCCAGGAAAATAAATGAAATTTTGTGTTTCCTCATCTTACACAGATATTTAGAAACGAGTACACCCAAGGGGGAACATCTATATGAGCCCAGGTCAGCACAGGGAGGATGACTGTTGATCTCCATGGGACAATGCAGGGATGCCCCTCATTTTCAACATGAAACCAGCCCCAACAGATATGATCAAGTTTTGTCTACCATTAATCATGTTTCTTGGGAGTCTTGAAGGAAGTGCTCTGGAGAGGCTGCCATAGCCCTAAGCTGTCTTTTGTCAGTGTATCTATCTCTCTTTACATCTTTATTTTGACATGATGCATATAAAGTTGCTAACAGTAGCTAATGGTTTGAACATTGTTTTAATATTGATTGAGTTTGTTATCTCATAAGCTGCAGATACAGCTAGGTTCCAAAGATGTAGAAATACATGTGAATATTATCATAAATCAAAAAAAATTATCATGAATATGAAGAAAGGAAGTAACTAAAAAAAGCACAAGAAAATTGTATTTTTGTATGTTCTACATATATTTCTGTACAGAACTATATGTTAATTTAAAAAATAGTTAAATTGTCCATCACTAGATGCTAATGCCCCATAGTTGACTTCATAATTGCTTGTAGATGCCATTTGATGCATGGATGTTGTAAGGTCAGTTAAAAAGCAAATGAAGTACAGAAAATATGAGGCTGGTTGTGGCATGTGAAGGAGGATGGAGATTTGTAAGGAAGAGGTGCAACAAAACAGAGGTGTTGGGAAACAGTGGAGGACAAGTATCACAGATGAAGTTGTAGAAACTGAAGAATGCAGGTATCAGAAGTTATAACAATTAGTGTGGAAGAAGATCTGGCACCACTTAGGAAATTTCTGTGAAGAAAGCATTACATGCCAGGTATGTTATCAGCTAAATGTCACAAAATTTTTTAAAAAGTCATCTACCTCCCAAATTAATCACAAGTCACTTATATATGAGTGTTTGAGCTCAGTTTCTAAATGTATGAGAATGATGTCATTGAGATTGACCTCAGGAATAGTGTGATGTTATTTCTTATTTTGTTGGATATTTGTGAGAAAATGTATTGTGAGATGTATGCATAATGTAATCATTTTCATGAAGCTTTCCAGACTGAAATTAGCTTTCTATAAATATTACTAGGAAAGTCTGCTGCATAAGTATATGCACAGTCTACCTGCAAAGGAGGTCAGGTCTTTGTCATGTCTTTTTTGAAATGCAGGTATGAGGATATTCAAATAGGTCAGTCCTTTTAATTCTTTAAATCTGAAATGGTCACAGAAATAATAAATAATTTTAGCTTAAAAGTTCCATGGATGCCTTCTCTGCCGTTGTTTTAATGTGAACTATTATTTCCTATATATTCTAGGAGTCTAGACTATGAAAAAAGCAAAAAGGAAATGAAAGATGAGTCTGATAGATGAGGCCACTGATCTCAAAGGTTGTTTTTTAAGAAAGAAGGAAGTTTAATTTATGGGCAGAATTGTTTTGGCACCACAGTTATTTTACAATTGGGGCTGCATTCCCAAATTTTCTTTTAATCTCTGTTGTGACCTTAAGTCATTATACAATAATGCATATATAATATGTAACATATAATTTACAATGGAAACCATGAAATGAATGAAAATTAAATATAAACTGTCCCATTTTGATGACTGCAGAGAAATAAGGGAGAAGGAAAAAAGTCACAAGAAAGGGATTGATTCCTGGTAACAGCAAAATCTTCCATATTATTATTCCCAGACATCTCTGAATTAAAAAACATCTGCAACTTAAAATGCAACATTGGATCTTTTAAATAATAAAAATTGTCCAGACATTAATGCAGAAATGATATAGGTTGTTACAATTTTAGTGTTTTCCTAATTAGCAATAATAATGTCAGATTTGAGGATCTTTTATAGTATATTTATTCTCCATCCATGCCTTTTAATAAGGCTATTGACAGAGTCAAATAGTCTTCACACAGTACATTGGATTCAACTTCCTGTGCTAAAGCAAATATGGCACATGGGTTATCTTAGTACACTGCTACCCTAAAAGCCTATTGCAGAATCATGAGCGTTGTACCCTTTCTGCTCCTACTGAGATGAAGACCATTATCAAGAGAGAGAAAAAAGTGTTCAGACACTCTCTGGAATTGACAAAGTATAAAAGAAAAATCCTCAAATTGTTAAAGTGCACCTAAGCCAGGACAATATTCAAACGTCAGATGGTTCTGCCACTGAGTAAATATACTGTATGTACTAAACCAGCGTCCGAACAGGGGAGACAACAGTATATCCTCATAAAGATTATAGTCTATACCCTGCTCAGAAAAGGCCTGCACCAGCCTACAGGTACTAGCAGAGCTAAACAGGAGAGCATAACCCTGAAGTTGAGATTGTAGAGGAAGGGAGACAGAGCAACTAAAAGGATACTTATCTTACCAGAAAAAAAGAATAATGTCTTTTTCTTGAGATGTAAAGAAATGAATTTTTGACATCCTGATCCATCTTTCATGAAAATGCAGAATGGCAAAGCATGCCTCTATTTCCTTCTAAAAGAAAATGCATGTTCTTTCCATGTTTCCACTCAGAGTTCACAAAAATTCACAGTGGACCAGACTGCGACACAGAAACCAGTCATGTCAATCTTTGATCATTAGGAGATGCTCTGTTGCACTTCTCCATTCAGGAAGGATTCTCCTACAGTCTATTTTGAATTGTCCCTCTCACACAACTTAAAGCTGAGGTCAGTTACTTCATCAACAATTTCTTCGTGTTCTGAAGATCAGAAAAGTCAATTGGGATAACTCAGTCTGAGTCTGCTAACAAAAACTGCTAGGAACTTTCTGATTGTTCCACAGGTTGGTGAAGGATTTTTGTCTTGACAATTTTGTAGTGAATTAGCAGTAACTTACAGATGTACAAAAAAAGAAATATATATTATCCCTGAGAAAGATTTCGCTATGCTAAAACTATCAGAGAGCTTTGCTCCTTCAGGATTTCCAAGACAGTTTTTCAAACTTAAGACTTGATTCAAATTAATCAGAAAAAATATGTTTATGTTTATTTTAACTTCAGCCAATCTTACCTGCCACCAAGTGAGTTCTGATTATCAAGAGACTTAAAGTAGATGTTATCATATTTTGTTTATTTTTTGAATGGCAGAGTTATCACTTTTTGCTTTAGCAGAGAGGTTATGTTTTCATGTTTTCCAATATTTCCAAATTTCACCCCACAAACTTGCTGTAGGAAGAGTGAAACAACTTTTTTTTTTTTTTTTGTGTGTGTGTGTGTGTGTGTTTTCATCCTATCACGTATTTGGAGATATTGAAAGTTTGTCTGAGCTTGGTCCTGGTCCAGGTGACTCTGTCTGAGCAGAGGGATTGGACCAAACAACCTTGACAGGTCCCTTCCAACTTCAGCGATTGTGTGATTCTGTAACTTCAGAGCCCTCGATGGATAGCCCACGTGATAAAGACCATGGAACTGCTGTATTAAAAAGACCCCATGTGGAGGAGATATCTCAGCAAAATTATGTTGCTTTTGTCAGGGCAGTGACAGTCAGAATCAGCAAGTTGTGACCGTGTGTCTGACAATACAACAAACTAAACATGGACGGAACAGGACTACTCCAGGAAAGTTGTGCAATATCTAGCAGCAGGAGTTGAGGCTTTTTGTTAGTTTGTTATTAAAAGATATTTCATGTGTTTTATCTCTTTCATTCTCTGCTACAAAGCCTGCTACATTATTAAAAACTGATGTTATGGGTGATAGGAGAAATGCATAACCTGTAAGAGAGGTGCGGGAGTGAGGAAAACATTTTTCAGTGATGGTGAGTTTCATAATGTTGAAGCTTTTATCTGCCCTCTTCAGCTTCCTGATTTCTTCCACAAACGTTACAAATATAAGCCCTCTCCTTATGATTTTGTTTATGCATTTGTTTTTGTGGAATTAGACAGAGCACTTTAACGCTTATTATTATTTTAAAAAAGCAAGCAATAAAAAACAGCTTGATAGATCAGGACCTTTTTCTTAAGGATTAATCCCTTTTCAGTTCACTGTATTACAATGAATGTAATACCTTGATACAGCAGTGTGTAATAAAAAAGAAAAATCCTGATAATTTTTTATTTCTGCAGTTTTTCATGTCATTGACATGCCCTCCTAAAAACTGGAATTTGGGAGGGAAGATCTATTTTGCACCCTCTTCCTTCAGGAGGAAAACCCAGAAAATATTACAGTATTAATAAATGTATTTCTCCTTCAATTTCTTCTCTTCATGAAACTGAGAATTTTGAACATCAAAAAAATAATTGTGTTGTTCCCTCAGATTAGCTCTCTGTCTGAAATATACTGTGCTAGAATGTTAATTGAGTTTGACATAGGCACGGATATAAAATGCATCATGCCACTCAACTTACCAGCAGTGAAACTGATTACCAATTATAATCATTCTCTGCATGGTGACAGCATACCAAGATGGAGATGTTGAATATTTCAGTTTGCAATATTATCTGGGTTGTTTAAAGTACTGACTACGTGTCCTGAAACCAATAGAGGTAATTGGTATGCATGTAAGAGCTGGCAGGCTGAGCACATCACTTATTTATAGAGTCTTTTGATGTAACTCTGTGGAAAAAAAATGTTAATAAAACATGGTTCAAAGGAAAATTTACACTCACCATTATAATATGACATAAAGTACAAATTATTGTACCTGAATAACTGTTTTCTAGTGAATAATGTTCCTTTTTCCTTTTATTGAAATAGTCCACTGAAACCTAACAGAAGGGGGGAAGGGGAACACAAAGAACAAGAAGACTATTAACTCTTTTCATTTTGTGATGCAGCTATCTGGAAATTAAGATGCATACACAAGATAGAGAGTGGAAAATCACTGGGTATGTCATCGCTTTCATAACCTTCTAATTTGCTCCATAAATTGGTTTATGGTCCTCTTAGGGCATGTTCATCAACAAACTTCATGTCAACAATTGATAGGAGGCTTGAAATGGACCAGAAAACAGGATACAGGAAGTAACATGGTGACCTCAGTTGAAAGGCAATGAGCCAGTTAAATTAGCCTTCATGTAAGTCCTTCTACTGCAAGGACACCAGCAATCCTTACCTCTTTTCAAAAAGGAAGACAACATTAAAATATTGAGATAATGTTTATGGAACGCTTTGCTTTTGTCAGAACTACTTGTAAGCCTGATTGAATCTATGCAGAATGAAAACTTTGTATCAGAAGTAAAAAAAAAATCCCAAACCTAGAGCTTCTAGGCACTAGATAAGAAAAGACATGCAGTATTTTGCAAATGCTGGTAAAAAGCAGTTTCATTAAACTCAGAATTTATTTTCCATGAAGTGGGTGGAATCCTTAATACTGGCAACAAAAGGGAAAAAGGGATTTTAGGGTGTCCAGGCTATCTCATGGGGGTAAGATACTGTATAATATTAATGAGAAATTGCATTTAATCTTGTCATCTGAATCACTGAATTCTTATGTTCATGCCCAGTCGTGGCAAATTAAACTTGACCAAGCATTGACCACTGTCATTCCCACAAAGATGACCATTTGCATTTCCTGCTGTTAAATGTTTCACTGTGCAAAGTCAGTGCCCTGGGCATGCATTTTTAAAGGATTTTTAACATTTCACGTAAGCTGAATAGCACATTAGTAGCGCATTTTGGTCTTTAATTTTTGCCCCGTGATGCCTATTCATCATGAAAATGTAAACTCTGCACAGGTACAGAGATTAGCTATTAAAATGTCTTATCACATCAATGCCCTAAAGAGAGGCAGACCCTGGTAAAAACAATCAGAATCTACAGTGAATGAATTCCTGTGTAGCACTCAGGTAGTCTCACTGATGTGATTTAAAGCCTTCAGTTTTATGTAGCATTGAAGGCTACAGCTGCCTGTCAAATAAACCAGTTGATCTTGTGGTTGTCTGAGGACCTTCCTGATTTCATTCTGGCTTTATAAAATAGCTGGGATCACTTCTCAACTCTACTTTAAATGTTAAGCACATCCTCTTGAGATCATAATTTTGCCTGAAGCAATATTTATTTACTTAGAGCATATTTGCATGATTAGAGCATAAGGAGAAATATGGCTGTGAAATATGAGTAAGGCCAAATTCTCTTCAAGTTGACTGCTATCAGGACTGTAAATCCTGCAGAAAATACCATGGATTTGAGGTGAGTAAGAAAAAAAAAAATCTCCTAAATAGTATGTTTCTTCTGGGCTAACCAAATTCATGTTTTATTCATAAAACACATAATATAGTGCTTGAATGTAGAACATTATTTCCCTGGAGCCAAAGTCCTCAATATATGTCAAGACACAGGAGGAGGGAAGAACACAGAATTGCACATACTCTTTTCCTCCCCTCCCCGTCCTTCCAATCTCCCCAGTGCTTTTTGGAAATGTACTTTGGGATCAAGTGCAGCCCAAGAACACTGTCAATGTGGAAATTCTCACATGGGGAATTGTCCTCCAGACAAGCAAGTAATCAGCCTGTTTGCACCTAAACTGCATCTGTGTAGCCTACCTTTGCAGGAAAAGTTCTAGCCAGCCAACTTACAGGTCAGCTTTTCATAAGATCCCTTGAAAAATTTGTCCCTATCAAAGGTGGGCACTGATCAATCACCAGGACCCAGGTGTGTGTACCAGGAGCTACTGCAGGGATTAATTTTAAAGAGGAGATTTAACCCAGTGGTGAAGTTAGGCCAATTTAGGACATTGTTTACTTCTGCACATGTAACTGAGGCACTCAACTCACTTATGAGTTACAATATTGTTTTGTTAATAACAAAACGGAAGTGAAATAATCTTTAAAATTGTTTTCTAGTATTATTTGATCAACATGAAGTCTTACCTTTCAAGCCATCAGTGGGGGTGAGATCAAGTGCCATTTACTCCCACTGATTTCTGAAAGCCAGCTATTTTCCCCTCATCTGGCTGACTGTCACTGAAACCCCAAGCCAATCCTTCCCAGTGGTTTTGCCACAGCCTGCTCAAAGCAGACCCTTAAGGTAAACAGAGTTTTCTGCCAGGTACCCAGTACTCTAAGCCGCCTACAGGTGTGTGAGTTTTGGTGTAAAGTGCAGGTGTTTTTATGAGAAAGCCTCAGGGTCTCAAAAGCCTAATGTGAGGTGTGGCGCAGGGCATGCAGGTTTGGTGTGGCCCAGAGATGCAGCGCGCTGCAGATGGCTCTGGGTGTAGAGGCAGGGCAGTCAGCCTCTGCCTGATATAGCTAGAACCAGTTGAGTCCAGCGCAGCCTCCTCATGAGTGCCAAGTTTCAAGTCTGGAACTATTTCTTGAGTACCATCAAGGATGCAGCTGTCAGGAGGGGAAAATTAGGTTGATTTACCCTCAGAGAATGCTACACTAATTCAGGAAACGCACACAAAGGACATGAGAAACAAACATCAATTAGAAGAAGAAACATGAAAATATCTTACAGCATCTGCCCTGCCCTTTATTATTATTCCAAGTGCATTCAACCAATCATTCCCTCAGTCTGCTTCATTATTAGCAAATTGTAAAACAAATACTGAGTATTTTTATCTTCCCATTAGCAGTGCTGAATCTCATTTCCTTGTCTGGAAGATTTCCCTGACTGCCACAAAGGGAAATATCCTGCGATGGCCACCTCATTCTAAAATACGTCTTTGAAAGAACATGAGATGCTATTTAATTCTTCTAATTTTAAGAAAAATAAGAAAGACGTAAATGAAATGACAGCAGCACTTTTATTAGGGTATTAAGGTTTGATCTGAGTGTTGAAAAGGCGCAAAAAACCATTTAGTGAAACACCACAGGAGTAAAGAAAGAAGGAAGAAAATACAGGCAGTAAGAGCTTCTTTTGTTTATGGTTTGAAGCGTGGTGACAACAGTTATTAAGCTATTAATATTGAATAACATTATGCTTTCAGAGGCTGCACATTTTGTGGGAAAGAAACAGGCTCCTCAGCAGCTGTTTTTACCCCATTTCTAGGTGATACAGAACACACATAGTCAGGTCATCAGAGACTGCATCTACAAAGCTCCTGAAGAGAGGAGGGTCTGTGAGCACCTGGTGACCCTGATCTTGCAGTGGGCCCCGCCAGCAGCTGCTGTGCAGCCTGCATGAAGAGGGTCCATGCTAAAGCAACACTTGCAGGTTGGGTAGCTCTGTGTGCAGGAAATTAATTTTTTTCCCTTTGATGTGAGCTTCTAGTGGAAAACACAATGCAGACAAAGTGGGAAAGCTGAAGAAAATTTTCTCTGTGTAAATGTATCTAATTAGTAGTCAGCCACCACTCTCCACCCCATATCCACCAGGGTCCTTCGTCTACTTCAAGTGTCTTTTTATTCATAGGGGATTAAGCAAGGAGAGTCATTGTGCCAGAAAAAGAGGCAAGCAAACACAGAAGGGAATTAATGCACAGTTCTCAGAACTTAATTCAAGTTCTGAGTGATCATGCTCAGACTAACATCTTGTTCCTGTAGAATTACAGCTCCCTATATAAATTGCTTACCTCTCATGGCCTAACAGACAAAAAACTTCGTACAAGAAAACCTTCTGGTAGACATCTTGTTCTGACAAATCAGCTCATTTTTACTGTTTTTGTATAGATTGTATTAACCTTCAGGACAAGCATAAATATATTTCTGAATATGTATTTAGGTTTAGTTGTTGGTATTGTCTTCTCTGCTGGCTGTGCAGATCAATGTTTGCTTGCACAAGGGTTGTTTTGCCACTGAAATGTTGTAACAAAACAGACAAAACAAAACAGACAATCTGCACCCCTGAGTAAGCAATTTAACCACAGATAAGCCAAAGATGGATTCTAGTATATTTAATTCCATAAACTGAAAATAATAAAAAGAATGTAGTGGTCTATAATAAAAAAGAGACAAATTACAAATGTTTCACTATTGATTCACAGGACCGTAATTTTAGAAAGGTACTTTCAATTCTGCCAGAATTATAGATCCCGAAAATAAATGGATTTTTTCAGCAATATTGTCTTCCAAAAACCCACCTCTCATTGCTTGCAATATTTTGAATAAAACTGAGGTAGCACAAAACTTTAAGCAGATGGTTCAATGACTTTTTTTCTTTACTAATCATAGTTATGGAGGCATTCACTTCATATTTTATTGCATTTTCAATGGGTATAGAAAATTTCAGTCTGATAATAACCTTTGTACTTCATGCTGCAAATTGATTTTGATGACCTTTCACTCTCAGATAATTAGGCTTCATGCACATTCATCTTGTTCACATTGCACTGAGACTGCCTACTGCACTGACCTGTGTAAATTTTCCCCTTTCCAAAGTGTTGCCTCTTATCTTTCATCGCTGGTTTGTTGCTGTTGGAGAACTTAGGGCTTTTTTCTGTGAAAATTACATGTTCAACTTAGCTTGCCTTTACATCGTACAATCATAAGGGCTGGAAACACCCTCAAAATAATCGAGTCCAACCTCTGACCAAACACCAACACTTTAACTGGTATTAGTACTGAGGGCCACGTCCCTTTTTTCTGGAACCCTTCCAGCTATTGTGATTCCACAACTTTCCTGGGCAGCCTGTTCCAAAGCTTGACAAACTTTTCAGCAACAAAATTCTTCCTGGTGCCTAACTTGAACCTCTCCTGACACAGCCTGAGACCACAGGGTTAACAATTGTGCTATTGATATTTGGTGTGAAAAGGGTGAAAATAGTTTTTTTCTCTATTCATAAAAGAAAATTTTAAAAAAATCTCAGATAGTTTTCTACTCATTCCTCTGCCTCCCTCATGTAAACTTCCTCCTCTAAACTACATCTTATCTGGATGGTTTGGTGATTCAGCAAAAAATATCATTTGGTCCTCCACAAACTCCATATGCACCACATCATAATCACTGTAGAAAACACTGTGATATCCTAGAAATGGGTGATTTCCTGAAGCTAAAAAGCCCCCTGGACAGAAACAAAACATTGAGACACAACACATGAATGCAGCTGCCTGGAGTGGAATAGTCTTCCTTAGACACTGGTTTCTCTAAAAATAAATGTGTTTTAGGGAAGAGCACCTGTTACACCAATACTCAAGTACATGTTCAATATACACTGTGAATGATTATAAATTTCCTGAATATGAACTGCTAATATCACATAGTTAAAAAAGTAGACATACTGGAAGGTAAAATAGTCTTTTAGTTGAAAATTATAAAGTAATTAAAATCCCCATATTAGGTTGCAGGCAACTACTTAATCCTAAATAAATTATTCTAATCAGGGTTTTTTAAATCTTTTGACAACAGATGCTGCTTATATGTTTGATTTCCAACAAATTAATACCAGTAACAGATATAATAGGATAAGAGCTAGATTAATACATATCAACAAGTCAGTCCTGCATCAGGAAGGAGCTGTATGGACAAAACAGCCAATGAATCAATGTAGCTTCTTTGTATGTTTGCCTTACAGACATAGAAGACATGGGTCTGCAGTTCCAGAGTTCTGCAGCCAAAGCCCTTTGATCCAATCTGTCATAAGCAAATTGATTTGCAAGTGCAAAAGAACATGGAAAGAAAAACAAAGAAGAGAGAAAGAAAAGTAAGCAAACAATACTGTTGTTTTGTTAAAGGTTATCAAGTTTAAGCTCCCTGTAAAGAAAGATAGAATTGTCTCTGTTGACATGTTCTGATACCAATACAGGTAAATTCTACTAAATTCAGTCCAACAAGAACATTTTTGTATTTCTGCTAGGAAAAGAAAACTAGAGCAGCAGATGAAGGTCTCAGAGGATAAAAACATTAAAGCCAGTCAAGCTGAA
>WBNQ01050990.1:0-24726 GCA_013401375.1 Spizella passerina | reverse complement strand
ATCCTTTATAAAAGCTGTTTTAAGGGATGGAAGCTAAGGCATAAAAATGACTAGAAGATGAATTCTGGAATGTGTGCAAAAGAATGTTATGCTGTTCTTGCAAATGTTAAATATTATACCAGGTATTGCAAAAAATAATGAAATACTTTGCTGAAAACCCCTTGTAATGTCCAGTGCTCTACTTGGAGCATTCCCCAGCCCTCATGACCAGCTTTTGTCATTATGCAAACGCTTGGACAATTTAATGATGTTACATAGAGGAGTCATCTGAAGGTGTTGAGCAACACTTGCCTGACTGGGGATGTTCCTCCACGTGAAGAACAAAACCGGCTTTTTACTGTTGTCTGTAAAGTGGGCAGGGAGGGATCCTTACAGTGCAGTCACGCTGGGGAGGTTGCTGAGTGTTCCTCTGGAATCCAGCAGCAATCCTGTCCTGTGTCACTGCTCACGTGCTGCAGCAGAGCACTTGGCAGCTCTTGAAACTGAGGGTTGCTTTGCAGTTGGGGATGAATAAGGGATATGTGCTCTGAAATAAGGGTTAGCCCTCCTGCTATTTCTTCTTAGTAAAATATATGCAGCCTTTGAAAATCTCTAGGTTTAGATGACCTAGATTCAACTCTCAATTCTGACGTGTTGCAAAAACAAAACACGCTTTGTTCCTGGGAGGGGGAAGTATGGATGGTCACAGCCTACTGTGCGTGCGCATTTTCTTGTTAAAGGCAATGACTGCTTTTTTTTCCCAAAGCTTCTTGAGTTTTTTTCTTCCCTGAAAGCAAGCACAAATCTCTGTCCACTCAATCAGAAATATTCCTTGGAGTATTAAATGAAAAAGGATTTAGAATGGCGGAGGGTTTTTTAATATTTTTTATAATCAGGTCCATCGTGGTATGAAAGGCTTATTCTGTGTACTTCTTTTTGATTTCAGGTTGGGAGACTTCTGCAGCAGCTGGCAATGACAGGCTCTGAGGAGGGAGATCCACGTACAAAGAGCAGCCTCGCTAAATTTGATAAAGTAAGAATCCAGGCTGAAAAAATCCAAGGCTTGGTGGATACGTCATCATCCTTCTGTAGCCTCCTTTCTCAGACTTTGCAAAGGACTAACTAAGTATTAAATTTCCAAATTACATATCATGAAAAGCAGATTAAATCCTGAATGAAGCTGGGGAAAAAATCTTGAACACTAGAATTAAGGGTTGAGGATTCTTGCTTCTACTCTGACCTGATATTTCTTAAAAGAAAATATTTTTAAAAATTAAATTAAATGGTATTTTCAACTGAGCATTGTAAGTGTTCAAGGCCAGGTTGGACAGGGCTTGGAATAATCTGGTCTAGTGGAAGGTGTCCCTGCCCATGATGGGGGTTGGCACTGGGGGGTCTTTAAGGTTCTTCCAACCCAAACCACTCTGTGATTCTGTGAAATACAGAATTCCTGTCTGTGGTTTTTCATCTGAACCTAACAAAGCACTTTGATCTGAAAACAGCCTCAGTATAACATCTGTTTTAACACCAAGTAATTTCTTAGTGCAAGTAACTTTCTTTTTTGCATAGTTTTCCTTTTTTTATTCAGCTTTTCCTGTTAGTATGAATCCATCCGTAGCCATAGAGCAGGTACCTTCATCAGAGCAACAGTGAAGCTGATGACCTGTGATAGATTGTCAAGTGTTTAAAAACCTGTTGGCATCCTTGGTAACCTTGTATCTGTCCAGGATTTGATAGTTCTAGTTGTTACACAGTCACCACACAAAGCTACACATTTATTGTACAAGTAACATTTTCACTCAGATAAGAAAGTGATGTCGTTGTTGCTTCTTTGTTTCATTTTCAGTCTGCGCTCAGCAGATCCTTCAGGGAGGGCCTGTTTATTGCCATTGTTTTTTTCCCTTAAATTGTAAGAGGACATTTAAGTAAATAATACTTTGGAATGCAGGAAAGGAATGAAGGAAATGCTCAAAGTAACTGCACACTTTCCTTGCTTGCTCTTCAGTGACCTTAAAATATCTGCTATTTTCAGTAACAGGAAGTGAAATTTAAATGATTCGGTAGGCTGCTTAACTCCTGCCATAAGTTTCATCCCAAACCCTAGGGCTGGTGTGTGACTCACGCTGTCTGCTGTCTCTCAGAGCTGCGTTGCTGCTTTCCTGGACGTGGTGATCGACGGGCGCGCGGTCGAGACTCCGCCGATGTCGGCCGTGAACCTGCTGGAGGGGCTGAGCCGCACCGTGGTGTACATGACCTACAGCCAGCTCACTGCCCTGGTAACGCCTCCTGCTCCTGGAAAGGGCCGCTGGAGCCTGCTCCCTCCTGCCCACCTTGGCCAAAGCACGCTGGTTTGCGCTGCAGCTCTCACCAAAAGCGTTGTCTGTGTTTAGGTTGGCTTCATGCGGAACGTGATGTCAAGCGATCAGCTCAAGGAAGATCGGATGGCTTTGGAAAACTTGCTGGCAAATTTACCCCAGAACAAGCCAGGCAAAAGCAGCAGCCTTGAAATGACTCCGTATAACACCCCCCAGCTTTCTCCTGCCACTACTCCAGCCAACAAAAAAAACCGGCTGCCCATAGGTAAGGAGGGTGAGTGGAGCTCCCGCCTGGTTCCTGACACCTCGGGCATTTCTGTGCCATTTTCTCAGTCATCTCTTTGGCTTACTCTTCACCTACACCTGCAGTTCCTGCTTTTTCTGTGTAGATGGTGAAGAATTTTTCTTAAACCCAGGTAACTTCCTTAGTGTCTAATGCAAGTGTGGTGAATGACCTTCATCATTCCAGCCTGAACTGGAGAAAGTTTCTGCACTGGTTGGGAGGCATAATGGTGGTGATTGGCAGTGACAATAAAGGGAAAGGTGGGAAGCAGATCTAGGGGGAAAATTGCTTAGGAAAGTAGTAAGATGGAAGCAGAGGCATTTAATTAGTGGGATAGAAGAAGTTTAACATTTTTGTTGGAGAAAAAATGAGCAGGAGGGTGAACAAGCAGGAACAGGACTTTTAGAGTATGTGCTGACAAGAGAAGGTTTGTCCTTTCTCCATTCCTTGCCTGCTCTAATTCCAGCTGTCAGTATTCTGGAATGCAATTTTAGGTTGGTTGGGTTTTGTTTTTTGAATAGGATTTCTGGGTCTAGATTTTTTCCATATTAATAATACTTTCTTTTAAACTAGGAAGTGTGGTACTCCTCAGTGTATATTTATGTGAATATGACCATGTGGGATATTTTTGTTTGAGAGATCTGGTGTTGATGTGTAAAAGGATGAAAATATACAGAGTCCAATAAGTGGCAAAAAACACCAAAAAACCACCCCCAAAACAAACCTGTCCCATGTTGGTTTAACTCTGCTTTTGAATGGTTCTAGTCTTACATGTCTAAAGTAGTGGCACTTTACAGCATTTATTTTATGGTATAAAATAGCTTTTGCTCAAAGTTTTTGTTTCTTTTGTTTCATTTTAATGCTTTCGAACTCCAGGACAGCAGTTGGCAGCGATTACTGCCTGGGACACCTCTGCTACCAATCTGTCAGCTCACATAACTCTAGTAACCCCTTTTGGTGGGTAATGCCCTCTTTCCATTCTTCTGTGCAACTCTGACTCGTGTCACATCACTCAGCATGCCTTTGGGCCACCCTGGCAGATTTCTGCAGTATATGGACTTGTTCTGTGTGCATGGGGGTTTTAAAACCCCCTCTGCCAGATAATCGGAATTTGGCTGCCACTTCTGCACACTTGCCTTGTTTTCCTTGGGTCAAATAAAGTAGCAATTGGTGTCATGCTGCCATTCTTAGAAACCTTAATTTCATGTGGGTGTTTTTATTTCTGTGGAGCCAAATGTGGGAATCTGAGACCAGTTGAAAACGGGACGTAAGAGTGGAAAAATAATCAGGGCAAACCACCTGGTGTTGTGTTGTGTGTCTGGGTTTGAGACACCTGTTAGAATAAGATTTCCTACTTCTTAGGAGAAAAAGCCTTTTAAACAAATTAATTAGAGTTTTAAACCACAGAAACCTAGACCTTTTTTCAGTAACAAACTTAATTTTCCCATATAATGTATAAAAGGTCTTTCTGTGGTTGGAATAGGCTGAATTGCTGTCGGTAAACAGGTCACAGTGTACCTTGTTTTTCTGCTTCTCAACTTTTATGTTGAGTTTCCTTTTCCACAGGGCAGTACTGAAGTTTAAATATCAGTTCCATCTCTCAAAAGTTTAATAGTACTTTGATTTTGAGAATTTACTTAGTGTGTATTCCTAATTAAAACACTACAGTTCTGTATTACCATTGTATTGGTTTTTTTCCTTCTTAAACAAAAGAAAAAGCTTTCTAATGTGGATGTTTTGAAATATTTTTTAGCCACTCGAAGCAGAAGTAGATCAAACATGCTAATGGACCAGCATGGAGATCATGAAGGATCCTCCCAGGAGACTATTCCAGAAGTGCAGCCAGAAGAAGTGCTGGTGATTTCTTTGGGGACAGGCCCACAGATTACTCCAGGAATGATGTCAGAAAATGAGGTATCTACAAATGATGACGTCTCAGATGTTTTGAACCGTGCAGCCTCTGTCTGCTCTAATAGCACAGCACACAGGGAGGGTGCAAAGCTAAGTTTGGTAATAAAGCTGGAATGGGAGTTTAAATCCTTACTCTGTGTTGCTGGGCTTGGGGGTTGTAGCTTCCAAACTGGCCTTTGGTAGGTGGGTTTGTTCCCTCCCTTAAGGAGCTTAAGAGCAGCCTGGGCTCTTGTTTCTGAGTATTAAGAAATTGCTGTGTCTCTGCATGCCCTGTCCTTTGGGTCCAGGGCCACAGTGAATGGCAGAACTGGAGCACTGGTCCTGATGCTTTTGGCAGCTCATGAAAGGCACAGGCCCAGGTTCTCGTGAGGGCAGAGCTGAGCTCACAGTGCTTCCAGACTGTTCCTGGGGCAGGGCTGGCGTTCAGCCTTTTCCTTCTCCAGCTGTAGCACAGCTGCTGCTTCCAGCTTTGCTCCCTGCCTGGTGGTTGGGATTATCTCCTCTGGCAGCCTGGTGCAGATCCTTTCCACACTGCTCTGCTCTGGGGGTGATGAGGGAGCTGGGGCTCCCTTGTTATCAGGACATTCCTAACGTCCATGGAGTGCTTCCTTGCTTTCTCCCCAGGCTCTGGCTTGGGAGGTTGCTGTGTTTTTTCTAACAGAATGTAAGAAATTTGATTGTTCCATTAACAACACAAAAACATGTCTCCGATGTTTTATTTGCTGTTTAATTACCTGAAAAAGAGATGATTTGAATGAAGTCCTGTTTCTCTCTGCCACCCTGCAGGTGTTAAACATGCAGCTTGCAGATGGTGGGCAGGGCGATGTCCCCATGGACGAGAACAAGCTCCATGGCAAACCTGACAAAACCTTGCGCTTCTCCCTCTGCAGTGACAATCTGGAAGGAATATCTGAAGGTGAAGGGCTGCTCAAGTCTTGAACAAGTTTTGTTGCTCTGTTGGGTTTTTCCCCTTAACTGTAAAAGGAAGGTGTGTTAAATGCAGCCTCTTGGCTTTGCTGTTTTGAAGACTGTGCTATTTCACTCTGAGAGCCTGTCTTCTTTCTTAGTTGTTCAGAGGATAAAGCCTGGAGCTAAATTTTGACCTACAAAGGCGTAACTGAATCTGAGTGTTGGGAAGAAAAAGGCTAAGTGTGTTTAAAAAGAGAAAATAGAGGGTTTTTTGGTTTTTTTTGCTTTAAACTTATGTGCAGTACTAGTTATTAAGATAATCTAACTTAGCTCTAAACATGAACGTCTCAGACTTATTTTTCATCATGTTCTAATTAGCTGTTACATGTCTCAGAATAGCTTCTGCACAACTCCTTTATGTGAACCTCAGACATAACAAAGCACAGATGTCTGTGGGATGGAAGAGGTTTGGACACATCACTTTTGCATTATTTTGTATAACTTCCATAACTTCATTTTTGCTCTGTCTCCTCAAAATAAGAAAACAAATTCATGAGCAAGTAAATAAGTTAAAGATTTTATTGGCTTTTAAGTTCCAGCTAAGTACAGTAGTGGTGAGATTCAGCATTTTGTGTTGGAACTGCTACTTCATTTCATTTTCCTGGTGAGTTTTGTGTCCTGAATTGTTAATGCTGTATATTTAGGAGCTGTGATTCGAATGAGTTCTAAAGTGAATCTGTGTTCCAGGCCCTTCCAATCGCTCCAACTCGGTGTCCTCCCTGGACCTGGAGGGGGAGTCGGTGTCGGAGCTGGGCGCGGGCCCCTCGGGCAGCAACGGCGTGGAGGCTCTGCAGCTGCTGGAGCACGAGCAAGGCAGGTGCCACCCTCCTCCCAGGGCTCAGCTGCTGGACGTACTAAAGCCAAGGCCTTTGTGGAGAGAGGCTGCAAAACTGACGAATTCAAGGGAAAAAAGTAGACATTTTCCTTGTGTTATCGCTCTTGTATTTATTTGTGGTTTTGGTTTGGTTTGGTGGTGTTTTTCCCCCCAAAAAATATTCTTTGTAGTCTGTTGTTAGGAAAAGGAAATTGCCTGGAGTTTTGACACTTAAGTCCTTTGTAGGAGACTGTAAAGTTTTGCTTGATATCAAGCTATTCCCTTAAGGAATAGAATGATCTGGATTGGAGTAGTTTGGAAGTATCTGGACAATTTTCTCTTTAATGTCCATTTGTCAAACACTGAACAGGTCGCCCAGAGGTTGTGGTGTCTCCAGCCTAGAGATGCTCAAAATATGACTGGACATGATCATGAGCAACCTGGTGTCCTTGACCAGGGCAGGGAGTTTGGGATGGAATGATCCCTGGAGCCCTCAGCTTTTCTGTGATCCTGTTCCTCTATGGGAATTGTATCAGTGTCTTTGTAGCACTACATTTCATTTATTTTTCCTGTCCATTTAGTTGATAGATTACCATGTGTACTTCCAGATTTTTCTTCTTATGTCTCAATTTTTTTTCAGGCAGCATTTCCTGAGTAGTGTAATAGTGCTTTACAGGCCTTCCTTTTACCACTGCCTTACCTGGTAGAATTAGGGGGCTGTTTGTTTGGGTTTTTTTTCCTAATGTACTCTTACAGTCTTTCAATCTGAAATAACTGGGGAAGCCTTTCAGAAAATCAAGAACTGTTTCTTTTTCCACAGCCACAACTCAGGATAACCTGGATGACAAGCTCCGTAAGTTTGAAATCCGTGACATGATGGGTTTGACTGATGACAGAGACATTTCAGAAACTGTGAGTGAGACCTGGAGCACAGATGTCCTGGGAAGCGACTTCGACCCCAACATCGACGAGGACCGGCTGCAGGAGATCGCAGGTAACGGCTGTGCCCTGGGTAGGTCCTGTGTGCTCTGGAACCCGAGGCTGCAGAGCCCTGCTCCTCACCCTCCTCCTCCTCATCCCGCTCCCTTCCTCAACAGGGGCATTTCCACAGATTCAACTGGAGGTTTGCTCTAGGAGGATTTCTGTGTGCATGACCTGGACTGTGCTTAGTTACTGGTTTCTTTTCAACGTTGTGTTTCCTGATTGCTTTGCCAAGGACACTTAAGAGGTGTTCTTCCTTTTGTCTCTAGAGCTGACTGCCCCAGCCCAGCTCTAGCCATACGCTCCGGCTTTACTTTTGCAGGTGCAGCTGCAGAGAACATGCTAGGCAGCTTGCTGTGTTTGCCAGGTTCAGGATCCGTGTTGCTTGATCCCTGCACAGGTTCAACCATATCAGAAACCACAAGTGAGGCGTGGAGTGTGGAAGTATTACCAAGTGATTCAGGTCAGAATCGGGCAGTTTTTGCGTATTTCTTTAGCATGATTCTAAGACTCTTCCAGAGGCATAGAATGCAAAACAGCAGCCTCTTCCTCTTTCTTCAAGAAATTACTGTCCTAGGCTTAAGTTAGTTTTTGTGAATACTTCCAGGATTAAAAGGACAAAATGCTCCTAGGCAGAACGAAGATGGAAAGCATTGGGAGAGACTTCTGTTACCTAAGAAATTCTTAAGGTCTGAAGGGGAAGAGAAGGGTTTTCAGAGCAAACTTGTGCTTGCTTTCCTTCCCTGTGGTAGGAGCTATCCAGGACCATGGTTTACTTTGGTTAGATGTGAAGATGTGACTCTATCCTGTTGTCTAAGACATACAACAATTAAAACAGTAAACACTCCTTAGCATGCCTGTCCAGACAGAGCATTGCTGTCTGTGCAGAGTCCTGCCTTCTGTACCAAAGGATATAANGGCATTTCCACAGATTCAACTGGAGGTTTGCTCTAGGAGGATTTCTGTGTGCATGACCTGGACTGTGCTTAGTTACTGGTTTCTTTTCAACGTTGTGTTTCCTGATTGCTTTGCCAAGGACACTTTAGAGGTGTTCTTCCTTTTGTCTCTAGAGCTGACTGCCCCAGCCCAGCTCTAGCCATACGCTCCGGCTTTACTTTTGCAGGTGCAGCTGCAGAGAACATGCTAGGCAGCTTGCTGTGTTTGCCAGGTTCAGGATCCGTGTTGCTTGATCCCTGCACAGGTTCAACCATATCAGAAACCACAAGTGAGGCGTGGAGTGTGGAAGTATTACCAAGTGATTCAGGTCAGAATCGGGCAGTTTTTGCGTATTTCTTTAGCATGATTCTAAGACTCTTCCAGAGGCATAGAATGCAAAACAGCAGCCTCTTCCTCTTTCTTCAAGAAATTACTGTCCTAGGCTTAAGTTAGTTTTTGTGAATACTTCCAGGATTAAAAGGACAAAATGCTCCTAGGCAGAACGAAGATGGAAAGCATTGGGAGAGACTTCTGTTACCTAAGAAATTCTTAAGGTCTGAAGGGGAAGAGAAGGGTTTTCAGAGCAAACTTGTGCTTGCTTTCCTTCCCTGTGGTAGGAGCTATCCAGGACCATGGTTTACTTTGGTTAGATGTGAAGATGTGACTCTATCCTGTTGTCTAAGACATACAACAATTAAAACAGTAAACACTCCTTAGCATGCCTGTCCAGACAGAGCATTGCTGTCTGTGCAGAGTCCTGCCTTCTGTACCAAAGGATATAAGAAAACACTTGCTGAAATGGTTGAGTTCCCTAAAAACTTGATGCACTAGATCACCCCCCACCCTTCCTTCTGCTTGTGAATGTTTAGGGAGCATGGAATTGAGCAATGATACTTTCTCTCTCTACTGTCCATTGTCTCCCTTCTGTAGAGGCTCCAGATTTGAAACAGGAGGAGAGACTCCAGGAGCTGGAGAGCTGCTCTGGGCTGGGCAGCACGTCTGATGACACAGATGTGAGGGAGGTCAGCTCCCGGCCCAGCACCCCCGGCCTGAGCGTTGTGTCAGGTGTGTGAGCTGTCTGACAGTGCTGCTCCATCACAGCATGGGCAGCACTCACTGTGCTGCTCGTGCTTTATTTATACATCACTTCACTCATAAAACAATTTCCTGCACTTGTTCTGGAATTCTCAAAGCTGTGATTCTTTGTTCAACTCACAGAAGAAATAAAAAAGGCAGCAGAGAGATAAATGCCCTGTGCTGCAATAGCAGTGGTTAGCAGAGGAGTGTTGCTTTGGAAGAAACTCCAAACTTTCTTGCATTTAAAACAACTAGTTTTATTTAAATAAATCATAGCTCTAGTTCTTCATTTTCTGCAAAGTATATAAGAGTGGGGTATCTTTCTAATGCCTCTTGTCAGAGTGTATTCATGGCTATGGTAACACTTTTGAAGATGTAGAGCAAAAATAAGCTGTTGTTTTATGAATATAGAATTTTTTAATGTCTGTAGGTGCTACTGTGAGTTGGAACTTGATTACTCACTGTCCACCAAACATTTTAACAGCCTCAGGATTTTGCTTCCTTGCTCTTTGAAAGACTATTACAGATGCTTCTTTTGTTATGTGTAAGGTATTAGTGCAACATCTGAAGATATTCCTAACAAGATTGAGGATCTCAGGTCTGAATGTAGCTCTGACTTTGGGGGCAAAGATTCTGTAACAAGTCCTGACATGGATGAAACAGCCCATGGTAAGTTACTTACATGGAATCTCTGATAAAAACAAGTGACATTTATGGAATCCTTGAATTTTACAATTTCTCCCCAATTTCAAAGTGCTAGTGACAAAGCTTAATATTTTCCTTATTTGCCAGTACTGTATTTGTTTGACAAAGAGGCTCCAGTGCTTTGCTGTACTAGAGCTTGAGTACTAGATTGAAAATCCCTAATTCAGTTTGATTACATTGACTGTCCTCTTGCATTTTGGAACTGGGCTGCTCCTCAAGAATTGCCCATTTTTTGTGATGTAACTCTTTGATCATTTCAAGGTATTACAGAGATCTTTCCATACAGAATGTCTTTACACATACTTTGCAGTATAAGTTTTGTAAACTTTTGTTGCTGAAGTCTGTTTTTCCAGCGTCTCTCATGTTGGAGGCAGTTTTGGCGTGGCACTAACTTTGTTCTCTCTGTATTCCAGGAGCCAGTCAGTTGACATCTCCTCCTTCTCAGACAGATTCTTTGCTTGCATTGTTTGACCCTCTGTCCTCAAATGAGGGTGAGTTATAAAGATGAAGCTTTGTTTTCAAAAGAGGCATTTTCAGTGCTTCCATGTTAGTAGCAGGTAATCAGGTAATTTGGAATAATACCAAAAGAAACGTGCGTGGCTTCTTTGTGCTTGTGCCCGCAGGTGTGTCAGCTGTGGTAAGGCCCAAAGTGCACTATGCAAGGCCCTCTCACCCCCCTCCAGACCCCCCCATCCTGGAGGGGGCCGTGGGAGGCAACGAGGCGCGGCTGCCCAGCTTCGGCTGCCACGCGCTGGTGCCGGCGGAGCTGGAGGCCTTCAAGCAGAGGCACTCGTACCCCGAGCGGCTGGTGCGCAGCAGGAGCTCCGACATCGTGTCCTCGGGCAGGAGGCCCATGAGCGACCCCGGCTGGAGCAGGCGGGCTGGCCCCGAGGACAGGGAGCTGCCCGTGGCCTCCAGCGGCGCCGGGGCCGCGGCGCTGGCGGCCGCCTCTCAGTCCTCGTCTTCATCTCCCAGCAAGGACTCCTCCAGGGGAGAGGTGAGCCTTCCATTTAGCGTTTTATTTTTGTCTCTCGTGCCCGCCTTAACTACACATCTAATGTCAGAAAGTGGGAATTAGAGGTCTTTAGCTAAGGAATTACAACACACTTCTGTTATCCTTTAAACGTTGGCCAGTAGTTTTATAAGATAAAGCTGCAGATGTTCAGAGTGGCTTAAATGGATCTGGCTTTTCTTAAATTTACTGAATGAAGTTTACTGGTGGTACTTCAGAAACAGATTCATTGTAGTGTTAAACTGCTACAGCAGCCTGAAAATTAATTTTCTTTAAAAAAGAAATAAGTGAAACTAAGGTTCTTTGTGTCTATGGGTTTGCATTTTTGGAATGTCTTCTTTAGGAGAGATATTTCTGACTTAATCTGCTCTTTGTGCTCTGCTGTAGTTCTGTTTTTACAGTCAGTGTAGCAAAGGCTGATGTGAAGGAGAAATTTTCTCTTTACACTTGATTTGGTAAATGCTCAAATGTAGACTCTGCCCTTCTGCAGATTGAGGAACGGAAAGACAGTGATGATGAGAAGTCTGACAGGAACAAGCCCTGGTGGAGGAAACGTTTTGTGTCTGCCATGCCCAAAGGTAGGATCATATCTCTCTAGGTTTGGTACTTCAGTCAGAGTTCACGCTGCCTTTATTGTCTCTTTAGTTGCCTTTATGGTTAAAGTGTAAATAAATATGTAAATAAAAATGGGAAGCTACCTGACTCCCTTGGCTAGTAGCTCCCTTGACTGTGCTGTACCTGGAAGGCAAAACTGTTCTGCCTGACCTCCTGTGTGTTAAAGGTGGAGCTGGCTGTAGGTGATGACAGTACAGTTCTGCTCTACCCCATGGATAAACTTATGCTTTTCTGGAAGTTGATTTGATGAACATTTTCTGCATTAGCTCCTTCCTTGAAGTTTCTGCTATTTGGCCATTATCTCAGAGTAGTCTTTGATGAGATACCTTGCATTTTCAGCTCCTATTCCATTTAGGAAGAAAGAAAAACAAGAAAAAGACAAAGATGACATGGTGCCTGACAGATACGCAACGCTTCAAGGTATGTGAATAACATCATCATAGTAATTTTCTCTCAGAGTGTGCCTCCTGGAGCTCCAGAGTGCCCACCAGGTAGCTCTTGACAGACAGGTACATGCTGTTGTAGTTCGTGTTCAGAGCTGGCATTTTGAATAAGAAAATGGATAAAGATTTCCTGCCTTGAAGGCTGTTTTTAAGTTGTCACATGTCTGTCTGGGCATGTAGTGGATTCTCAACTCAAGTCCTCGCTTCTCCCCCGCCCTCATTATAGAGCTCCTGTCCTTGTCACAGCTGAGCTGTAAGGATAGCTGTACACACAGTCCTGTAATAGTTACTTGAGTATTAAATTAAACATGGTTTGAACCTGGATGTTTCGTTTTCTGTTTGCCTGATCCTTTCTAGAAGTCTTCAAATACCCAAGAGCCATTTGTGTATGCAGTGTAAGTGTGCTGAGGATCTGCTCAGGATCTGACTTCATTTGTTCACTTTGATTGTACTGTTTGTTTTCTGATTTGCCTCAGACTTTATTAATACATTTGAATTTGGGCTGCATGGGACACAAGCACCTCTTTGTTTGATCTGGCTAAAAACAGAGTCCAAATGTGTAGGCTTAAGTTTTTGTATTTGCTTTCAGTTGGCCCAGCACCAGGGTAACTCCTGTTGTTTTTTATGGTCCTTCCAGATGATCCCAGCCCAAGGCTCAGTGCACAGGCACAAGCTGCTGAGGACATTCTGGACAAGTACAGGAATGCAATCAAGAGAACGAGTCCCAGTGAAGGAGCCATCGTGAACTACGACAGTGGAGGTGAGAACCTGCCTTTTGTAATCACCACCAACACAACTTCTGCTCCTTAGAGATAAAAACACTTCAGTATTCTAGACAATGTTAGTATTAGCAGCTGAACAATGTGAGCTCTGAACAAGGAATGTTTTGTCAAATAATCTGTGGGACAGTCCCTCAGAGGCTGGGAATTAAATCAGTATTCCCAAGGACAGCTCTTTTGTATTGCCTTTGAGGGAGCTGGGTGTTGATAGCACATCTGCTACCAGTTTTTTGTTTTGTTTTAAATGGCACTGAAGAAGTGCCTTCCAAAACTTTTGCAGTTTTTTCTTAGGAGTTTCTAGGTTGTATATTTTAATGTGCATTTTTCATACATCCAGAGCAAGCTGATTTATTTGCTGTCTCCATTCTCTCCCTGACCTTAGAATAATGAGCAGAAAGTTAGCCTGGTTTCTTCTTGACTCCTCTCTTGAGGTGCAGTGTGTTTTTGGTTCCCGCAGAGGCGATTGGGGACGGTGAGAGCATGCACGACTCCCCGCGGGACGAGGCTTTGCAGAACATGTCTGCAGACGACCTCCCGGACTCTGCGAGCCAAGTAGCACAGCCACAAGGTTCTGCTTTCTCCTATAGGTAAAGACATTTCCAGGTTTCATCTTAACCACAAAGTAGAATTAAAAGCTGAAGCTGTGTGACTGGTTCCCACAAGAATCTTAATGCGGATTCATTGTAAACTTTGATGTTCTTTTAGTTTTAAATATCTCAAACTGTCATATTTCCACTGGTGGAGGGATGTTTGTAACCAGAGAGGACAGAGCCATTCAGTGTTTAGAAAATCCCTTTGAAACTGGTGTTCTATCAAAAAAACTGATATTCTAAAGTCTTGACAATGCTGTATATTAAAATGATGTTAAATAACTTCTAGGCAGTATTAAATAAAAAAGAAAGTAAAGATTTCTTATTGAAGAAGCAGACCTCTCATCAACTGTGTTAAGAAAATATTTTTCTTCTTTAAGGGATGCGAAGAAGAAATTGAGATTGGCTCTTTGTTCAGCAGATTCTGTTGCCCTCCCGATGCTGACACATTCAACAAGGAATGGTCTCCCAGACCACACAGACCCTGAAGGTACAGGCTCTTAGCACTGTGTGTGTCTCTCCTTGTCCCTGTGTAATAGCACTTGTACTGCACCATTTATGGTCCCTTCTCTTTGCCATAAATATTGAGGGCACAGGCTGCCTTTTGCCCCCAGAATGTTTTCATTCTTACTCCACAGGCAAACTGCCATCCCAGCCTGCTCTAAGATTTTTTTTGTAATGAAGTATCACACATACAGTGCAGGTTAGAGCCTGAAGCTATAGAATAGACTCTGAAAATACATGTGCTGTTGGAAGTCGTGCCACTTGAATGATTTACTGGGTCTTTATGTTGACTTAGTATAAATGTGTTGTGTTGTATCCTTTCATTCACTCTGGGTTTATTTGCAGACAGGTGAATGTGTCACCTCATGGGGTCCTCTTCACATTTCAGAATGGTTCTAAAAGCTAGATAAGATAGTGATAATGGAGGCTTATCCTCTGATAGCTGGAAAATTCAAAAAGGCTTCTTAAATTGTTCTAAAATAACATTTATTCCCCAATGTACAGAAGTTTCTTTTTAAGCCATTAATGTGTTTCCCATATTCAAAGATAGTTTATTTTCATCGTGCCTACGTTTCTTTTCCTTAATGTTTTTCCTTTGTTCTTTATTAGATAATGAAATTGTGTGCTTCTTGAAAGTCCAGCTGGCTGAGGCCATCAACCTGCAGGACAAGAACCTGATGGCACAGCTGCAGGAGACGATGCGCTGCGTGAGCCGCTTCGACAACCGCACGTGCCGCAAGCTGCTGGCCTCCATCGCCGAGGACTACAGGTGCCTGTGCAGGGGCTGCTCACCTGGGGCTCCCACTCTGTCTTTATTCACCAGCAGCTTGGGAAGGTCCCTTTTGGTTTAAATTGTATTTACCAAACCACGTTGTTGCATCTCTGCTTCCCCACAAAAGGGTTCAGGTGTCTCACCCATGTGAGGCAAACGTCCGAATTCAGGCGTTGTTTAGTTTTAAAAGGAACAAGTGGAAGAACCCTTTGCAGTCTGACTCAGCAGTTTAGTTTATAAAGCTGTTAGCCTCTGTCTTTGCTGTGAGTGTGACACAGAGCTCTGTGCTTCAGGAAAAGAGCTCCATATATCGCTTACCTGACGCGCTGCCGCCAAGGCCTGCAGACCACACAGGCACACCTGGAGAGGCTCCTGCAGAGAGTCCTGAGAGATAAAGAGGTGGCCAACAGATACTTCACTACAGTCTGTGTGAGGCTACTGCTGGAGAGCAAGGAGAAGAAAATAAGGGAGTTCATTCAAGGTAAGATTAATGCAGACAGTTTTTATATTCCTTTACTCTGTATTTAGACGCTGACTTGGGTTAATGTTTTAAAATATGTCTTTTGATCTGAGGAGTAGATTCCTAGAATGATTTTAATTTCATATGGTGAATTAATGGCTAAACAGACAGATTACTGTGACTTTACAGTATGTTGTGGTAGCTAAGCTATGGTAATTGTGTGCATTTTTCATGGGTTGAG
This sequence comes from Spizella passerina, assembly GCA_013401375.1. Taxonomy (NCBI): domain Eukaryota; kingdom Metazoa; phylum Chordata; class Aves; order Passeriformes; family Passerellidae; genus Spizella; species Spizella passerina. The sequence continues at coordinate 9,340 of WBNQ01050990.1, read as the reverse complement.
AGAATGAAGGTAATTTGACCTTACTTGGCCAAAAAAGTTATGCTAAATCACATTATCTGCCCCATGGCAGAGGCATGAATACTATGAATTATTTTATATCTACTGATACATGATAAATCAAGTTGCAGCATTCAGTTCTTAGTCCAGAACCTATGGCTGCACCTGAGAAGATATGGGGGATAGTAACAGTGTGAATCAAGTTAATCAAAGATTCAAAAATATCACAGCATAAGAGACAGTGGCACCAGGAAACTCAGAACAGCCACTTATACCAAACTGGTTCTATGTTCGCTGTGCACATATCTGACTAAATGAAGCACGTAAGGAATTTGGAGTCAGTTCTTGCTCCTGGAACATGTAGTGCTGCACATTAAGTGTGCCTGAAAAACTTAACCAGAAATAATATTTTTTTACTTAAGCAAATGTTCTTTCTCTTGCTCCCTTTTTATCAGATTTCCAGAAGCTCACGGCAGCAGATGATAAAACAGCCCAAGTAGAGGATTTTCTGCAGTTCCTGTACGGGGCGATGGCTCAGGATGCCATCTGGCAGAACGCCAGTGAGGAGCAGCTCCAGGATGCACAATTAGCCATCGAGCGCAGTGTGATGAATCGCATTTTCAAACTCGCCTTCTACCCTAATCAGGATGGAGATATTTTGCGTGACCAGTAAGTTAATGGAATTCAAAGGACTTGTTTTCTCTTTTGCACTTGGTGCAGTGGAGGTTGTACAGCCCTCCTGCCACAGACTTGTCTGAGTCAGCCACACAAATTCATGTTTTCGTTCAGAACATTTTGTAAAAGAACGAGGAAGGGCTTTAGCATCATCTGCAAATGTGTTTGCAACAAACTGCTAGAACAGAAAAAAAACGTTGTAAGTGTGATGATTTGGGGTACAGACAGTCAAGTCTGCAAGTGTGTGTGCTGAGAGAATGATCAAAACCTGTTTCAGGATTGGAGCTGGTCCATTTTCTGGTTTCACTCAGTATTTTCCATGCATTTGGGGTTCCTGTGGTTTAGAACAGATGCTGTTGGGATGCTCTAGAGGACGTGTGGTTGTTCTTGGCTGTACAGAACAATTCTCTGCATCTTCACTGACCTGGTGTCCGTCATCTGTAGGGCCACATTCCTGAAGGTTTTTCTTGTCCTGTCAAACATGAAGCAAGTTTCCTCAGCTGGCTGGCTGCTGCTTACATTTCACTCTTGTTTTTTTGTGTTTCAGGGTCCTTCATGAGCACATACAGAGGTTATCCAAAGTAGTGACTGCAAACCACAAGGCACTTCAGATACCTGAGGTAACAACTCTCTTCCTTTGCTTCTGTATTATGCGTGTTGGGGTTTGGGCTGGGATTGGGATGGGGAGAGGGCTGTTCTGTTTTACACTTAGAAGGGTTGCTTTGCTGCCTATCTGAAATATCTGAATATTCAGATATTTCAGCTGAAATATCCTTCAGGAATTTACACTGTACCCATGCTGTGGCTGTACCCAGCTGCAGCTTCTCTGGGCAACCTGTGCCAGGGCCTCACCATCGTCACGGGGAAGAATTTCCTCCATAACTGTAACTTAAATCTCCCCTCTTTCAGTTTGAATTCACCTTGCCTTACATATTCCCATTTCTCCACCCCCTGTGGCCCGTGGTGCCTGAGCTGCCCTGCCCAGCAGAGCTTGTCCCAGGAGGGCTGCTTTGGTTGCTCCCCAGGTGTACCTGCGCGAGGCGCCGTGGCCGTCGGCGCAGTCCGAGATCCGCACCATCAGCGCCTACAAAACGCCCCGGGACAAGGTGCAGTGCATCCTGAGGATGTGCTCCACCATCATGAACCTGCTCAGCCTGGCCAACGAGGACTCTGTGCCTGGGGCTGATGATTTTGTTCCTGTTCTGGTCTTTGTTCTCATAAAGGTGAGTTCTTTTGCAGAGATCACAAACCCCAGTTAATCCCTGTAATAATCAAGTACATTTAGGAAAGATAATGCCTGTGGGTCACGGGGAGCTGGCCAGGCTCAAACCCAGATCTGGTTCAGCAGGGTTTGAATAGGAATGTCAGAAATGTGGTCAGAGTTATGATTTTTGCATCCAAGCAAACTTTGCATTTGGAACCAAGAAAATTGGGATGCAGATGCTGTGTGTGGAGTAGAGTTTGTTTGAGGAATGTCCACAGCATCTGTCACCTGTGCCTGCTTCATGCTGTTCTCAGGACCAAGATCCAGACCAGGACTAACTTGGCTTGTGTTGCTTTTTTGACATGAGTGGTGAATGGTCTGACGTGTAAGATGCTGAAACAACAGACTTTACATGTGTGAGGTCCTGATGACCTTCACAGACTGTGGCAGCATTCCCCCTTTTTCTCTTGGCCTGCTAGTCATTTTTCCTTGTTGGAAAAATGTTCCTTTCATCAAACCTGATGCCTTCTGAGCGTGTGAAGTGGGGCTGGTGAGGATAAACAGTCCCTGCCCTGCAGGCAGGTTACACACTCTGTGGGATGAGGATCACTGCACAAAGGGAATTGTGCTTCTGTTCTGGACCTGGCGGTGTTTGTGGATGCTGGGCTTTGCAAACAAGCTGTGTCTCTGCCTTCTCCCGCCCCAGGCAAACCCCCCTTGCCTGCTGTCCACCGTGCAGTACATCAGCAGTTTCTATGCCAACTGCCTGTCTGGAGAGGAGTCCTACTGGTGGATGCAGTTCACGGCAGCCGTGGAGTTCATCAAAACCATCGATGACCGCAAGTAGCTCGCACAGCACGGGCAGACTGAGCAGGAGAGGAGTTTCTGAGAATGTACAACAGCTGCAAAAGCTGAAGAAAAGACTTTCCTTGTAAAATACTGTACAGAATTGAGGCATTTTAAAACACACCTTTACTAATCTAATTAATTTAACAGATTTTCCTCTTCTCTTTGGGTTGCATTTTCCTCCCCTCTAGATACTGGCACTGCAAAAGGGACCACAGTTTTCAGGTATTTTGGAATCTCAAAACATTCAGAAAATTCTTCGTGCTTTCTCCACCACCCCTCTTCCTGAATTCTTATTCACACGAATAATTCACTTCATTTAATTTCTAACGAAAAACTGAAACAAGAGGAAACGGGGCAGCCACGTAGTAAATTTTCTAGTTGAATACACCTTTTATTAAGAAAACACCAGCCACACTGAAAGTTTGTAGGAGCTGACATCAGTTATGGGTTATATTTCACCTAAATTTAAAATCTGAGAGGACAGTGTAAATATTATATAACTATATTTAATGCATTGCAAGTATCTTTGGACTTCCTATCCTTTGAATAAACAAGCAGAAGCCTCTCTGACCTCTAACAGGTTGTGACCTACCACGTTTTGGTGACAAAAGGACTTCCTCAAAAGGCTAAGATTTAAAAAGGGCAAACTGAACTATTTATTAAGATGTAATTACTGAAATTTCTAAAACTGGAATTTATAATAGGGCTTATTAGCTAGCTGAACACTTCTTGGCTAGGGCATTAGGGTGTTACAGAGGTTTGGATATATAGAGGAGAGGGACTGTAAGTTACAATAGAAAAGTCTAATATAAAAAGGAGAAATAAAATACCTTACTGTAATATTTTTTCTGAGCTATTGTGTATACTGTACAAACCCCAAACAGAGATCCTTAACAGAACCTTGGGCTGTAATATATATTTTGATTAGTGACATTAAATACATATGCCAGGGGGTTCAGTGAATGTTTTTACTAAATGTTCTTCGTGTTGTCTGCTATGCAGCAGTGCAAGTTTTACTGTTCATAAAAAATATTTTAAAATAATATAACACTGTTCTTTATGAAACATATCATGACATCAGTTCAGGGTGTTTTATAGATTTCTCACCCCGCCTTCCCCTTAAACTGACAGTTATCAATTTAAGGAGGTTTTTATGCACAACACATGGGTTTTTCATGAGTGAAGTGGTCTGGGGCATGTTGGCTGTATATAAGCACTCGCTGCTCTTTTTCAGCTTCAATGCACTGGAAAAGGACAGTGAGCACTGAACTTTTTCATGTCAGTATTATTTCTTGCTCTTTCCAGAGTGTTCATTGCACTTCTGACAGAGGGACGTGGTAAGACTTGGTGTCTGTGATTGGTAAAGAAAACAAAATCTTTCTCACATTCTTTTCAAAACACGATTGGTTCATTTTTGTGTGTGTGTGCATTTTGATGATTAAAACCTGTAAGCAACTAGTACTTGGAAAAATCATGTGGTCAATTGGAATTAGAGCGATTTAAGTAAAGTATTGAGTGCTTGATTTGGCTGTGCTACTTGTCAAGGCGTAATCAGGAACCTCACTTTTTAGGGCTCTCAGATATAACTCAGTTGAGCAGTTTTGCCAAAAGGTGAGAAGGTGGGATGGTAACCTTTTCCTTTTCTCTATAGTCTTTCTCCTCTATTAGAGACTCGGTTGTGTGGAGGAGCAATACTCAGTCAAAACAGAATTCTTCTGATCTGCCTTACTCAGTGTCTCAGTCTGTGTAGCATTGCAATATTCTGGTTATTCAGCCTTGATGGGTTTTTGGTGCTGAACATGTAATTCAATATTGCAAGCACAGCCCTGCAGCAAAGCACAAACATGCCCTTGAAGATATGGCCAGATCATATCAAAAAGCAATATAAATTCATTTCTATTGAAGTGTCCTGTAATATGTAATTATTACTTGAATATCCGAGATGTTAAGACTGACGTGTGAAAGTTCTGCGGTTTGGGTGTTGGTTGAGGAGAGTATTTGTGGGATCCCTGAAGAAGGCACGAGGACACAGGAGGTGCTGACCACCCCTGTGCTGCCCCTCTGTGCTGGCCTGGCTCACCTGGTCAGCACCATCAGGGCTTTCAGGTTCACTCTCCTTTATGGAAGGGGCAAGAACCATTTCCTTCGCAGCTTTTATCACTTGGTTTCTCTGCATAGAAAAATACTTAAAAGAACTGGTGTCTTTTTTTAAATGTTACTTAGTTATTTTAAAACCAGTAGGTGTTTCAGTGAGCCCCAGGTGAGCCGAGAGTTTTTGTAGCAAGATGGTCCTTTGCTTCTTTTTTCCAGCCTACTCTGAAGGTCCTTTATTAGTCTTGATAGGTGTAGTTAGAGAATTAGGCTTTCCAAAGAATTAAAAACCCGCCTGTAATGTCCTTTTACTGTTTTCCCCTGCGTCCCGTAATGTTTTGTTTTAAAATGCTGAATTCCGTGTCTAGGAAGTGATGTTGTTAGGTTTGATGTGCAATAGCCAAGGTGGAAAGACACTGCATAAAGGACCAAAAGTAGCAGAACTGCTGCCAAAAGGTGCCAGCCACGGGCCTGTTGCTGTAATCTCGGTGCTTTCTGTGAATTTACCTACTTGAGCCACTGGAGGAGGAATGGGCAGGTCCTTGGTACCAGGTCCCAGAGTGGACTTCAGGCTTGGCCGTTGTCTCAGCACTGATGTTGGCACGTTCTGAGGGGCTGCCACGTTAAGCAATGGCATGTCTGTGCCTGGGAACGCTGCAGAGGTGCTGGTTTCCTTTTTGGGCAGAGGAGGGAAGGGAGAGCGCTGGGGCTTTCATCTCTAGGAGATTCCTTTGTGCTCCTCAGTGAGATTTCTCTTTAAACCTTTTTAAAATCCTCTTTAAAGAGAATCAGAATGTGTCTGGCCTATCAAGGATTTGAGTTTAAAAGTTTTTGTTTTGAAGACCTTTTAACTACCAAATGCTGAATGTAACTGCCATAAACTTCAGGAAAAAAAGCCACGAACATGATGCTGTTTCCTGTGGGTGAGTCTGGTGAGCACAGAGTTGGTTTGTATTGCTTGGAAATGTTCTCGTTCTGTCGAGCCAAATTCTCACAGAATTGGAGAGCTCGCTGCCGTGGGAATGGGGTGGGGAAGGGGCAGGAGAGGGGCAGAGCTGCTGGCAGCAGAGCTGAGTGTTGGCACGGGTGAGGCAGTGTGCCTGCAGAGCCGGAGCAGCACAGGCAGTGGGGACAGGGAAGGATGCTCGTGTCTGGGTACAGCTGGGGACGTGGTTGAGCCTGTACTACTTGAGAATTAACCTCTGCTCAGTTAGTAATGTGTGTTCTGTACCTTTTAATTGTGCTTTACCTCTATTGAAAAGCTTTGTACTGCCTCTCCTCTTTGGTAAAGCCTTTATAAATCTAAATTAACGAGCTTGCACAATCTTGTATACAGGAACCCCATCTTGTCTCTTAACGTGATTATTAATGTATTATTCTGTAAAAACTGATTAAAAGGAGAGCAGTTTAACCGCCTGGCTTTGACGTTTCTGCCTTGTTCCAGTGCCATCAGAAGTTGTGCTGGGATGGCCGTGCAGGTGTGAGCACTTCCACTAACTCTGTGTGGTTTGCTCTGGGCATTGCTGCTCTGCTCCATCCTCACACACACGGGGAAGGGACTGGCAAAAAAGAACCAAAATCCAGTAAAGGGGAGAGGAAGCTCCGCTGCACCGACTGCTTAGCACAGAGCTCTTCAGTTACTCTGTTGAATCTGCAGCTTGGCTGTTCTGGTAGCTTGGGAGGAGAGAAATGGCTCTGCCTGCAGCAGGATGCGCCTGTCCCTCTGCTGGCTGCTGCTTGATGCCTTGCTGAGCGTGGTCAAGTCCAGAAGTATTATGGTTGGCGTCTTTTTTCTTAGGGAATGCTGATTTTTCCTGGCGAGACTGGAGGGTTTCTTCAGCTGCACAAACCCTCCCGGTGCCGCTCCCGGTGCCGCTCCCGGGGCCGCTCCCGGTGCCGCTCCCGGGGCCGCTCCCGGGGCCGGGCGGGGCAGGGCGGGGCCGGGGCTGCCTGAGCTCGGTCCCCGCAGCGTTATTGACCTTGATTCTCTCTCATTTGCATCCAGCATTTTTCATCCTCTGGAATATGGTGTTTGGGGACCTTTCCATCATTAAGTGGATTTACAGCAATTTCCTTATGTGTTTTCTCCAAGGGATTCTGTTATGAGAGGCACATTAAATCTCCATTAATACCTCATTATCCGACTGATAAGATTACCATGATAATGAGGCAGAAATTCTAATTGTTTCACTTCTTATTGTGCCTTTCATTAAATCATATACCTGGAAGTTGCTGTCAGAGCGGGGATCTCCAGCCTGCAGAGCCTGGGAGGTGACCTGTCCTGTGCGTCCTGCTTCTGTCCATGGTACTCAGGGGATCCTGGGGTGTGCTGGCCTTTTCTCCGGGGCTCCTGGGCCTCCTGCCACGGCCTCTCCTCCATGGCCATGGTACCAGAAGGGTTTCCAATGGCCCCATGGCCCCTGGCAGCCTGCACTGGGGGCATGGGTGTGCAGAGGCTGTTCCATGTGGCCCCGTGAGCTGCCTGCTCCTGAGGGTGGTTAAGCACAGGGGTGTGCAGCCTCTGTCGGAGCTGTTACAGCCCATCAGGTCAATGATCCATGAACTAAAAAGTCTCTAAGAAAGAGCAATTATTGTCTATCATGTGTCAAAGGCGCCCGTATTGACCCCGAGATGGAGCCATTATGGCCTGTGGAGGCAGCGATCCATGAACGGTCCGTGGGAGCCGAGCTCTGGACACAGCGAGGTGAGGAGGCAGGGTGGGCTGGGGGACGGCCCTGGGGACGCTGCCGTGGGCAGCCCGAGCCGGGCTGGGGCGGGGAATGGCTCTGCTGGGCTCCTGGGGGATGTCCCCAGCTCCGGCTCCCCCGGTGCCCGCACAGGGACTCCCTGTGACCAGCGGCACTGCCATCCCCGCCAGGGAACACCGGAGAGCCCCGCTTGGCGCTGGGGGCAGCCTGGACCCAGAGACGCCCCTGCGCTCAGCCTGGTGCCCGTGGGCACCGGAGCCCGCGGGGGTGGCTGCTCTTGCCCCTGCCCGGGCCCCCGGCCAGCGCTGCCCGGGCCGGCGGTGAGCCCGGGACTGGCCCCGAGCCGGGCAGGGCCGAGCGGCCCCGGTCCAGCCCCGGCCCCGGTCCCAGCCCGGCCCCAGCCCCAGCCCGGCTCCCTGCAGCACAGCAGAGCAGAGCAGAGCAGAGCAGAGCAGAGCGTTTCCTGCTCGGGGGGCTCGGGCTCCTCCCGCGCACAGGAGGCGATGTCTCCATAGAAACTGGCACGTTCGGAGGGCAGCAGGCACGGGGACAGAGACAAAGCCTGAGCGGGAGCGGCCCCGGCTCGGGGACCCTGGGGCAGCCCGGGCCACGCTGTCCCCGCTGCCCCGTGAGGGCACAGGGGTGGCACTGCCGTGGCAGCGTCCCCTGCCCTGTGTCGGTGCCACCCGTGTGCCAGGGTGGCTTTTGGCACCAGCCTGCAGAGCCAGAGCCGGGCAGCGCTGCAGCACCTGGGCCGGGCAGGTGCGGGCACTGCCCAGCGCTGCCCACCCTGCCTGGTTCTGCCCACCCTGCCTGGTGCTGCCAGGCACTGCCTGGCCTGCCCGGCTCACCCTGCCCAGCACTGCCCACCCTGCCTGGTGCTGCCCGGCACTGCCCATCCTGCCCACCCTGCCCAGCACTGCCCACCCTGCCCATCCTGCCCAGCACTGCCAGCCTCGGGCTCAGCCACCTCGCCAGCAGAGTCGTTGGGCTGGGGTTAATCAACATTCATTCATGTTTCCAAGTGTAAATTGAGCATTTGTTTAATTATGTGTAAGCAGCAATACATTCTGGCCATTATCTAAATCACTATTTTATTTCCTGGATGTGGTTTCATAATGCTGGGTTTGTGCTCCAGCCTCTGCATCATTAACAGAGAAGAGTTAATGAATATAAAAGCGTAAAGGCTAATTACACTTTAATTTACAATCATGGTCTCATTTTGGGACCACATGAAATCTGTTTTGAAAACAATTAAAACAACCAAAAAAAGCCAGGGAAGGTCTGGAGAGCGGGAGGCTTTGGCACAGAGCGGCGCCGGTGGCCACCGGGCCCGGGAGCGGCGGGGCCGGGGCTGCCCGGGGCGGGTCCCTGCTGCCCCCTCGGCCCGGGGGGACGGCCCGGGCTGGCAGCGGGACCCGCGGGGCCGCCGTGGGGCCCGGGCTGGGGGATGTGAACCGGAGCCCGAGATGAGCACAGTTCACTGGAAGCAGACAAAGATTTATTGGGCTGCAGATGCTGAAAGCAAAATCCAGCCATAGTGCTGACTCCAGCACTTTGCAGCATTTTGCACTCCTGGGGATCCTGTTCCGTGCCTCCCGCAGGTGCCTGGTCCTTGGAGGGACGGTGCCTGCAGATGAGGCGGCGGCAGGAGCGGGGCCGGTGAGCGGGGCCAGGTGAGGTTTTGTCCCCTCGGGTGTTTTGTGTCCGGGCAGCTCCTGCAGGAGCCCTGGCTCTGCTGCCATCAGCCCTGGCAGAGGGCACGGGTGTGCCAGGGCGTCAGGCACCGTCACAGCTGATGCCGTGTCCAGGCCCA
>WBNQ01050962.1:0-10639 GCA_013401375.1 Spizella passerina | reverse complement strand
AAGAAGTCAGAGGTCAGCCAATCCACTCCCTACCTCAGACCAGGTTGCCTATGCTGAGCAAACATCATGACAGAGATTACAGAATCATTGAATCATAGAATATCTCAAGTTGGAAGGAACCCACAAGATAACTGAGTCCAACTCCCTGCTCCTTGCAGAAGCAATCTCATTTTTAAAAGTCAGGGATGGAAGTCGTCATTTCCCTAGGCCATGAGTCACAGTCTGCACAATAATTGCAGTAGGTTGNTGCTGAGCAAACATCATGACAGAGATTACAGAATCATTGAATCATAGAATATCTCAAGTTGGAAGGAACCCACAAGATAACTGAGTCCAACTCCCTCTCCTTGCAGAAGCAATCTCATTTTTAAAAGTCAGGGATGGAAGTCGTCATTTCCCTAGGCCATGAGTCACAGTCTGCACAATAATTGCAGTAGGTTGGTTTTTGTTTGCTGGCTCACCTTTGCCCTGGAACTACTAGAATTTAATTTTTTTGTTACTGTAATGCACTGTTGCTTGGGGATTATCCCTGGCTGTGTGCTTTAGTATTAAGCTAGAAAACTAAGAGATCAGGATAGGAAGGAGGCAAATAAAGGGCAAGATTTGCTCTAACGTATAATAGGGAATGTAAAGAAAGACTTTGGTCTTCTTCTATTTTCGAAACTGTATTATCAATATTATAAATGTGGTTCAAAAATAGAAGACCTGAAAATGTAATGAATAGAAGGAGGAAGATTAATGTCTGTTACCTGGTGAGAGTAGAACAGTGAAATGAGCTGTTAGCTGCTAATGGAGAAGACAGGGCTATGTGGCTCAGGACAGCAATATTGTAAATACCTAAATCTGTGTTTTCACTAATAGCACAGGGAGCTGCTGCCAAAGGCCTGCTGCAACCTCATCCAAATCATCCTACAAAAATATCAATCACTAAGTGCATGAAGTGCAAGAGATGAAATTGTTAGGGGCAACTGAAGAGCTGGTAGGTGAGTCAAGTCTAACTTTAGTACAACCTTTTCTGATACTTTTCTATTTCATCAAATGTTCAATTTAATAGAAAGTAACTGGTTTGAATCTTATCTTAGCAGATAATCAATAGAAACTATTTGCTGTAGAGAAATGATTTTAACTCAGTTTTGTGTAAGGCAAATAAGTATATCTGTGACTACAGTCATCTATAAGGCATCAGAGACATCACCATGGGATTGGCAGGTAAGGACCATTAAAGGAAGGCTGAAATCTTCTGGAGTGCTAACTTGTGGCTGCATGGAATATCCTAGAGTGTCTAAAATGTAAGTGGGCACCTATGTGTAGGGACCCGATTTGCAACATAATTTAAGGAGAATTAATTAGCACAATTAGCACAAATAAGAAACTATGGCACGTAGAAGATTGATATGGGGATGTAGAAGAAGATATAGGGAAAATAGAAATGGCTAGTGGGGTAACAAGAAGAAACAGGAAAGGTATCCAAGGAAGATTGTTGTCATTACATGCTGATGATCAGGCTGAAATAGCAGAATTACAGCCTTGTTCTGCAGCACTGCCATTTCCACTCTGCAGCTGGAGGAGAACAGGCCAATGTCTGTACTGCAGAAGCACAAGCACCATTCCCCAGTGGATGCATCAGCCAGATGATGAGTCAGGCCACTGGGTAGTGACAAGCTGGGCTGCCAGCCAGTGGGACAGGCTGCTCTCCGGCCAGCAGCGTGGTGGGATACAACACTGCCTGTTTGGGCTGTCAGGCAGGCATATGGTCTGCCCTGGTGCCTGGCTTCAGTCAAAAACATTGAACTCAAACAATGCACCACTGCAAAGCCTTCTCATTCTGCTATCATAGCTCGCCTTTGGAACACTAATCCCTCCAACATCTTTCAAACAGCTTTGAATTTGATTCTGTCCCTAATACTGCCTCAGAAATACCACGCAGTGCTCAGCAAATCTTTTATACAGACTTCAAACACACTCATCCACAACTTCTTGGTTTTCGAGGTGCTCATCTCAAAGCCCTGGGGCATGATAAGGAAAAATTCTTCAGCCCTGAAATCAATGGTTGCTTGCTTGAAAGAGAAAGGTTATAGTGCTACATCCTCCAAAAGACAAAGCTTTAGGTTCCTTTTACATAACAGGCACGAGTGCCTACATTCCACCTCAAGATCCACGTTTTATTTGCCATCTGGATTTCAGTGGAAACTGCCCACTAATCTTCTAATGGTTTTGAGAGAAGTTCATGTCTATAACTCCCCAACAATAAGTGCCCTAAAAATGTAGATGGAGATACTTTCTAGTCTGACTGTATTCAAAGTGAAAAGAGAGTAAAGAAGGCATAAGACCACACATGATAAAATGCTTACTTAGTAACTACTGTCTTTCTTGGGCACTGAAAAAATAGTCAATCTCACGTGTTTGCACCTTTGTGACATCCCCTGTGACCTGAATTTATTTCTCCGGAACAATGTATACGCATAACAAGTTTAACTAAGTTGTCACCGCCTTAATTTGGCTATTGCGCTATTTGAATAGTTGGCTTTGCTAGATCATTATTCATATGACTGTGATAATTTAGATTTACTAAGTCACACTTTGATTAGTTTGTTACATACCTTGTTCTCTCCACGTGAAAATAGTGTTGCCATAGCAAAATATTCAATGCATAAATTGGTAGTTGCTTTTTCTGACTCCTAAAATAGAAAGAGGATCATTAAAGTCATTACTGTGCTCTTTTCCCTTCCCTTTCCTCTCCATGGGCGGTCTCAGGTTTTTGTGAGCACTTCTTTGCCCAATAGTTTCACACTTTTTTATTACTGCATTAGCTTCTAATTGCACACTCAGCAGATAGAATTACAGGTTAATCTGGCTTCCAGGATTTATTTTATTAAATGTTATTTTCCCTTTCCACTTTAGTTTTTTCCTCTCCAAAACTTTTTGCAAGTGTTTTGTTTTGGATTTAGGAGCAAACACTAATATGTACTTCAAAATTAAGTGGTGTCAGCATTCCTCAGTTATAATGATGGCAACTGAAAAATTTACTTCTTGAGTATTGCTTTTTGTCCTTTTCCCATCATCACAATAATACAGAAAAAGTTATTTTAATATTTTGCTTTAATACTTTTACCTGCATTCTGAAAATTAATTACTTGTTCATGAATAATCTACTACTTCCTTCCCCAAACTAAGAAATATTTGGGTAATCTTTCATTGCACAACTACCTCACAAAGCTGAAGTCAGCCTTAAGATTTACATTTTCCTTTCTCCCTCTCCCTGACCTCCCTGATCTTTATTGACATTTTGGGGCTCGCACTATGCTTTCATACCTTTTAATTCACTCATGAGTATCTAGTTAGACAAATTCGTCTCACAGAAATCTAAACCTGTCAAATTTTGCTGATGGGCAGAGCATTTCTTCACAAATTTTGGGAGGTTCTTCAAATTTATTATCCAGATTCTGGAATATATAGGGACTATTTTGTTAAAGTCTGCCCTTTCAAACCACTGCATCATTTCCACAAGTTTTTTTCCCTTGTTTTTATCTGGGAGGATCTAGAGAAAGCTGTTGACAGGTGTACTACTTACTGTTCATGAAATTCTGTGGCACACCATCTATGCATGAGCAGCACAGGCTGTTTCCAGCCCCATCAGCGCCCATTGACAGCAAGCTCAAGCCAGATTTGTCTGACATATGGTTATGACATTCCTTCAAGCATGGACTGATGCTATTTATTCAATAATGTAGTGTAGCCCCAACCCTCTTTCACCTCAACAACATGTTAACTCTGATGTGTATAATTGAAGTCAGATGCCACCCCTGTCAATATGTTTAAGCAGGAAGAGACAGGGCTGGTTGCTCCTGGGGACATGAAATGAATACACAGAACATAAGAATGGTGTTTGTTTTGTGGCTGGCTCACAGTGGGAAGGAGTCTAGGAGATGAGGGTTGTGATTAGTTGCTCAAAATCGAGTTGGAAGTCAGTAACTTGTGGTGTACATCAGGTGTTAACATTAGGTTCAAAACTATCTGACACCTTCATAAATGATCTGGAGGAAACAGAGGACTGCCTCAGCAAGTTTACTGATGATCACAAAATCACAGATCCATAAAGCTGGAAAAGACCTCCAAGATCATCGAGTCCAACCTATGGCCTAACACTACTTTGTCAACCAGGAGTGGCATCAAGTGTCACATCCAGTCCTTCCTTAAAGACCACCAGGGACGGTAACACATAACTGGGAGGTGTGGCTGATCAGTGACTGATAACACTCCACAGACTTGTGCTGCCATCCAGAGGGACCTCAACAGGCTGGAGAAATGGGCTTGACAGGAACCTCATGAAGTACGAAACAGGGAAGAACAAAGTCCTGCACCCAGGGAGAAACAATCCCAGGCATCAGTATGGGCTGGGGACCACCCCAGCTTGGGGTCCAGGTGGACACCAAGTTGAACATAAGCCAGCAATGTGTCCTTGTGGCAAAGAAGACTAATGATATGCTAGGTTGCATTAGAATGAGTATTTACCAGCAGGTGGAGGGAGGTGATCTTTCCTCTCTACTCAGAAGTGAGGCCACCTCTGGATTTAGTTCTGGGCCAACTCCTGCATTTAGCTCTGGGCTCCCCAGTCCAAGAGGAACATGGACATACTGGAGAGACTGCAGTGAAAGGTCACAAGGATGATGAAGGGACTCTAGTGACCATTCCTGTGAGGAAAGGCTGAGAGAGCTGCTCAGGCTGAGAGGGACTGGAGAAGACCAGAAGGCTGTTCAGCCTGGAGAAGAGAAGGCTCAGAAGGGTCTCATTAGTGTGTACACTGATGAAAAGAGGACAGAGCCAGGTTCTGCTCTGTAGTGTGCAGCGATAGGACCAGAAGCAATGGGCACAGGCTGAAACACAGCAAGTTCCACCTGAACAAACACCAGGAAACACTTCTTCATTGTGGGGGTGACTGAGCACTAGCACAGGTTGCCCATAGAGGCTGTGGAGTCTCCATCCTTGGAGATACTCAGAAGCTGCCTGGCATGGCGCTTAAGCAGCAGGGGTTGGACCAGCTGATCTCCAGAGGTCTCTTGCAACCTCAGCCATCCTGGATTTTAGAGACTGCAGAGAAATAACAGCATGGCAGGGAATCATTCTGCCATAGAGATTAACAGTTCTTTGGTTACTTCAGGTACATGTGCCGTATTTTCTGTTTTCCTTGCAGTTTTCACTACTCCTTCTCATCACGGTCCCTTTGGCAGGCCGTGACTGGAGAGGAGTTTGCTGATCACTTGCTGAACCTTTGAGAACTGCCAATTTCAGTGATGCATGACGTCCTGAAATTAATTAGCTCCTTTATAATGTATCGCCAAGCTCTCCTAAACTTTGTTCTTTTTGTTTGGTTTTCGATTTCTAATAGAAGAATATGCAACATCTGGGAAGGAGAGCTGACAGCGTTTCTGACGGCGTTTGGTCCCGCTAAGCCTGACTTGGCCCTGACTCGCGACGGATTTTTCTGTCCAAAAAAGCCGGGTGGGCACCTCGCTTGGCGCTGCGTGCACCGAGGAGATGCTTTCCATCAGCACGGGGCACACACAGGCGCCAAACCGGGGTGAGCGGAGCAGAGCCCCCCGGCGGAGGCTCGCTCCGCACTGAGCCAGCCCCAGCGATCGGCTCCCGGCGCTGCCCGGCACCTCTCGGGCTCCGCGGGGAAGCCGGGCCGGCAGGAGGCGTCTTGCGGCGGCCGGCAGGAGGAGGAGGAGGAGGAGGAGGAAGAGGAGGAGGAGGAGGGCCGAGGCGGGGGTGCCGGCTCTCCCGGAAACAGCGCCGGCCGGCGGCGGAGCCTGCCAGCCGCGGGAGTCGCTCCTGGTCCTGCGCCCTCGCCGCACGCCGGGCGGGTCGTGGCGGCATGGCGGGCGGCATGGAGCCGGTGCCCCGCGAGGAGAAGCCTAACCCGCTGCAGGATGCCAACCTCTGCTCCCGGCTCTTTTTCTGGTGAGCGCCCGGGCGAGGGCAGGGGGAAGGGCAGCGCCGGAGGCGCGGCGCCGGCTGCCCGCCGGCGAGGAAGGCGCCGGCCACAGCGCCGCTGGCTTCACCTCGCCCGGCCGCTCAGCAGTGCCGAGCCCCGGCTAAAGGTGCCCGGCTCGCACTCGAGCGCGGCTCCCGGAGCGCCCGGGCGCGCCGGCGGCGGGCGGGAGGCAGCGAGCGGCGAAGGGAAGCGGCGGCCGGCGCTGCCCCGCTGCGCCGTCGGCTGCCGGCAGTGACTGTGCAGGCGCGACCTGCCGCCCGCCCCCGCGGGCCCAGCTGTCAGCGCTGCCGGCCGGGGCAGCCCCGGCTCGCAGGTGGGCTGGGGTCTCCTGAGGTGAACCCGGCGGCCGCGATAATCCCCGCCCGCGGTCCGGGCACGGCGCAGCCGGGGGCCCGCCCGTCTCGGGCACGGCCGCCCTCAGCCGGGCGGGCGGCGCCGAGCGCGGCCCCGCCGCTGCCCCGAGCACGTGTTGGGTTCCCTCGGTAGCTGCGGGGAGGACGGAGCGTGTGCTGCTTCCTGGCCGGGTAGCCCTGCTGCCGGTGCAGCGCTGCTGCCAGGCTTTGTTCTGCTTCCCCGTTTGAATAACGGGTCGCGGGCAGGGATTGCTCATCCCGGCGAGGCGTGAGGCTGTGCCCTGCAGCAGCGAGGCGCTTTCTGCCCCGCATGGCTGCCTAAGGGATGGCTGGGCAGCATCCTTGCTGCTCTCCCCTCACATCTGCTCCGCAGGGGCTTGGTGGCTCACGGAGCGAAGACTGGCCGTGTTGCAACAAACTTTACGGCTACCAGTCCCGAGTAGAGCTTGATCTCTTGCTAGTGGAGACCTCGGCGTGGGTATATAGCTGTACTCAAAGAGGCGAGGAATTGCAGCTCAACATTTTAGTTGCTTTGAACTGTAGTAGGAAAACATGTGCAGAGTAAAACGAGAGAGCACCAAGCTTGTGTGTCCTAGCAGATCCCATTTGGAAGAGCACTTCCAGAGAAAGCTCTTATCCTGCTTCACCTGCTGCAGCCCGAACCAGGGTGCACATGTGTGCTGGAGGAGGGGGAAGGAAGGGAGGGCATGGCAGGTGAAACTTTTTTTGGAAGCCTCTGAAACACAAATAAAAACTCTGATTCTATAAGCAGCTCTGAGCAGGTGCAGAAGTCCCCTTTGGAAGGTAGAGGGATTTTAAAAACCCTGACAAATTTTAACGAAACATGTTTTTCAGTCAAGGATAGACTTAGAGGTACTATGTGCAAAAAGAAAGAAAATAAATAAGTAATAATAAAAAGGCAGCTTGTATGCTTATGCAGAACTCCCTGTTCTGCATCAGTAAAAGTCAAAGCATTTTGACTTTCACTTTAATGCCAGGGATGCCTATGTTGGAAGCAGCTTTATTGTGAAATCCAAGCAGAATGGGATGAACCTTAGTTGGCCGTGTAGCATTCCAGGACTGCTTTTGGTCTGTTTCCTTTCCCTTGCTGGAATCTTGTGGTGTTACTGGTAGTTCTGCCAAAACCAACCCATCTAGATGTGAAAAAGAAGCATGCAGTGCTCATAGTCAGCTTTCTGACTGCTTGCACCATTCTTTTTTTTAGGCCTTCTGTATCGCTCTGCATGTATTGCAGAGAAGTGTTCCACAGCAACATTGAAGTACCTTAAATTTCCGTAGTTTTAGGCAAGCACTTGAAAGACTCCTTTTACCCCAGAGGTGTTTTTAGGTTCTTTGCAAAGGGAAAAAGGTGGAAGGCTGTGCTTGGGGGATGACAGGTCTGCTCAGAGTCCAGAGATCGACTGGGACTTGAGACTTCACAGTCAGATGCTGGTGTACAGCCATAGGGCTTCTGCTTTGGAAAAGGGTTTAGTGGAGCATGTAAAGTTTTAGAATTTGCCCAATGTGCTGTTTCTCAGGCTTTTATAGCAGTGTAATTCACAGCAGTGAAAATAGCCTTCTAAAGTGTCTTCTCTTACCTGTGGTACATGTGATCACAACTAACATCAGTATATCAACAAGCATTAGTGTTTTCTGGGTGTCAATTTCAGCTGAAATGATACCTTCACTGTTCTCCACTGTTCAGCCTGCAGAAGACAAGTGGGTAAAATTGAAAAAGCAGGAGCTGTCAGTTTTCTGCAAGTTAATACAGTTTTGCATAAAGTCCAGGAAATGTTAAAACACCCTCTCATTTAGCTATAAAGCTAACTTTAAGGGTAACTCTAAGAATTACTCGTCCTTTCTACAATTAGTGTAGCATGTCTCAGCTGTGTGAGTGCTGCTTCATTTTAGCTGATGTCTCACACAGGACATTGTGAGATTTTTTTCATCTGGAGAACAGTGCCTGAGGAGGGCCATCCTGTGAGTAGTAGCTGCCACCACCCTATGGTTGTGTGCCTGCTCTGCTCTCCACATTCCAGGTATTGGCTGCTTGTTGTCAATGAGGGTAAAATACAGCATTGCAAGGAGCTGGGCAAAGGTCCTTCTTATTTTTATTTTGTTTATATTTTTCTCCAAAAGTGCAGTTTTGCCATTGTAAGGAACCACCCTCCCGTTTGTTGCCAGTGGTACAAAATAAAAGCTTACATTATTGCCTGGTGCAAACAGGATCAAACTCATGGGAGGAAAAAAGTCATGTTTTCATTGAGTTATAAATCTCAGGTAATGAGTGTGTAGGCTGCAGAGACATTCTTCTTCCATTGTTTGAAGCTTGTCTTCTTGATTTTGGGTTGTGACTTTAGCAAGTATGAGCTTGATGAACATTAAATGCTCCAGCAGTACATTCATGGGAAAGAGGAGCATCTGGAGTCTGTGCTAATATTGTTACTTTTCTAATGCTTCCCTTTTGCAATGTTACAAGAATGAAAACTATTCATGACAGAAGTGTGAAGATCAGGGCAGTTGCAAAATATTCTTGTTTTCTCTGACTTTCACTGAATTGGCTATATTAACAGAAGTTTATCAAAGCCCACGTTGGCCTTCTGGATGTTTCAGGTATTATTGTAACTCCTGACTTTCAAGAGTCACAATTTCCATGCCCACCATACTTTTTAAAGCCCTGGTGGGTATTTCATTTATAGTTTGGAGTGCTTGTATTTCTGATTTACTTCATCTGTGTTGTTAGGTTGTTGTTTTTTTTTATTTGCTGGTGAGAGTGAGGACTCTGAAGGATGGATATGAGGGTTAGCTTTCTTTTTAAGGTTTGCCCAAGGAAGAGAGAATTCAGCTGTGTTTTTCATGTTTAAACAGCTATTCAGTTGTAGAAAGCTTAGGAATTGAAAAAGCCTTATAGGCTCCCATGCAGTTAAGAATAGCACTTTTTGTATCTTTTTTTCTGATGTGGGTGGTGGGGATTATTAAATTAATAACTTAAGAGAGTAATATTTCTCCTTTCTGGGTGTTAAGTCATCTTTGATCTTCCTCATGAAGTAGGAAGTATATCTTTATTTGCTCAGAGCACTTGTTCGCTCAAGTTAGTAAATATGTTTTTTCTCTACAGCAGTTGAATTTTTATGCATTATGCTGTTTGGACATCAAGTCCACTTCAGTGGAAAGTTGCTAAACATAGGGTATGATTAAATTTTTGAAAGCCTCAATAACCTTTGTGCTGTCAACAATATGAAAAGGAAGGCAAGCTGGAACACCCTGGAAAGAGTATCCAGCATTTTTTGTGCAGAGAAGTAAAAGAAGTTAAAGTTCTTCTAGATTTCATACAAATTTTTAACTTCATTTTAATAATAACAGTAATTACTTATCTGTCACAGACTCACCATGACTGTGAGAAGTCTTTGGGTGTTTTGGAGCACTGAACACTGTAATCATCCTCAGGCTAGATGCCTTTTCACATCATGACTTGACATGTGGCAATTGCCATTACAATAAGAGCATTAAAATGTAATCTGAAAGTTTACAGCAAGGCATCTACAGAGTTGTTGCTCCAAGGAATAAGTCAGTGACTGGTTTATCATTACCTGTTAGCGTCTGGCAGCATTATTTTTACTTACTACATGTGTACTTTGGGGAGAATGACAAAACCACTAAGTCTTCTTCATGGATCTGATGTGAAGTGCAGTGGGAGAGAAGAGTAAAAAACAATCTTAATTTTTTGGTTTAAGTGTGAATTGAATGGGGTAAGACATGTAAGTCCCAGGATTTTGAGTGAGGACTGTGCAGTATGTAGCTGCTTGCCTGACCAAATGTACTCACGTCACAGATTTCTCTTATAGAAGTGTAAATAGCTACACACCTTATTTAACTTCCTCCTCCTCTCTCAACCTGTGGTTTAGAATTGGAAGAGTCACTGACTGATTTCACTAGATTTCTCAGGCAGTCTAAGTATTGCCTGCTTGTCTGTCTTCAAGTGTTTCTTGCCTTGCATTGAAAGAAGTTATGGAAAGAATTCATCATTGTTCTTGGATATTTCAACTGGACTCCAGCAGTGCCACCAGTAAAATTGGTTTGTGTTCTTTACTGTGTCAGTGAACAGATTTGACTGTGAAGATTTTACATTTACTTAACATGAAAATATCAGGCTTTGTGACATGCCTGGGATTGCCTGCTATTTAGTGAATTCCCATGGTCAGTGCCTGAAATTGTGTGATAATGCTACTTTATAAAGACCTCTGAGGTAGCGAAGTTCATTTATTCACATGCTGGTGCCGGACAGGTGTGG
>WBNQ01050958.1:0-23293 GCA_013401375.1 Spizella passerina | reverse complement strand
GTGTGCTGCATGCTGCACAGCCAATGTCAGCCTGCAGAAGCCTTTCCCTGGAGACTTAATTGCATCTTCTTTACAATGAACTCGGCCTCCCTGAGCCCAGCCTGGGATCCAGAGCCTGAGTTTTGAATCTGGGCCTTCCAGATGGCAATTTGAGCATTACTGTAATAGTAGTAGATTGACTAAATATTTCCTTGTTAAGTGACACTGAAATGTCTTTAAATGCTTTATGACTGGTTTGCTAGTGAAATATCCAATATTTCAGTTCACCATATCAGGTTATTGCCTGGAAATGATGCAAGGTGGGAGGGATGAAAGCAGCAGGCCAGGACATCTGCTTCCAGCACTGCAAAGCCCTCCTGTAAAATCTGGGTTGTGAACAGCTCAGTGTCTGCAGGAATCCTGTGCTGTGACACAGTCAGAAAAACTGAAGACACTTCTGCACAAAAGGGAAGGGTTAGGAGTGGGGTAAGGCTGAACAGCAGCCCTAAATTTTAATTTTGAAAAGGCAGAATGCTGCAAAGTTGCACCATTCAGGATTTCTCTGAGCAAGCAGAGAGACCAAGCTGTATTTTTAAATCATCAGCCCCTTGATATTAACCTGGAAAACCATGGCAGAATTGAAGACAGTATGTAAACCTTATAAAATGTTATTTGATGAAACGGATCCAAATAGTTTTGAGAGCTTTTTTGAATAATTGGATAAGAATTTGAACTGGATTTTTTTTTGTCAAGCTGTATGGGTTATGCAGCATATTTATATTAATGGAGTAGAATGGGACATTTGGGTTTCTGTGTGATCCAGAATATTAGTGAGAACCTGCTGAGAATCAATCCCAGTTGTTTTTAGGGAAGTTCAGGGTCCTTTATATACGCACAGGACAAAATCTGACCTCTTTTAAAATGTAAAATAATAGATTGTGAGGTGTTTTACAGCTGCTGTGGTGGTTGCACTTCAGGCTTTGGGGTTTGTCTCCTTGGCCAGAACCTAAGGTTTACTCATTTGCAATTTTTTAATGTATCCAGCTGCAAATTAAAGGAACAAACCTTTCCTTTCAGGCTGTTCAGGTTTGCCTTCATTTTCTTTGGAAACTGTTGATGAGTTTCTGGGTGAATGTTTCATTCCCAGGATCTTCCTAAATTTTACCTCTTATGCCAGGAAGGGCTAATGGGCTTTGCAGGCCTGAGTGCCTATTAATTAAGAGGAAAATTAATTGTTTTACTGTGTCAAAATATTGCAGATCTGGGTCTAACAGCACTGAACCCCAGCCCACGCTGAGGGACTTGGGATGGGAGAAATTTTGTGGGAATTTTATTTGAAATCAGCTGTTCCCATTCCTGCTGCAATCTACTGATTTCAGGTGGGTTAAGGTAGAAGTATTAAAACTTTTGCTGTTCTATATTCTAAAATATTAACAAGCAAGGGCCCACTTTCTTNAGAAGAGATGCTGGATTTGGTGAAGATTAGAAAGGTAAAAAGAGATTGGGAAGAATAAAATCAGGTCTGAAATTTGCAGAAGAAAAGGGGGGAAAAGGGAAAAAGGGGAATTGGCTTTAGGTAGTGCACAGGGAGGAAAGATTCTAGTGAGGAGAGGCTGCAGGTGCTGGGCCTGGTCAGTGTGGAGAAGGGAGGACTGAGAGGGGATCCCATTCATCCCCATAAATATCTCCAGGGCTGTCAGGGGATGGGGCAGACAAGAATTCCTGAGCAGCTGAACCTTTCTGAGAATACCTGTCTGTTATAGAAATGCTGCTTTTGACAAGGACATATCAAACAATCATCAAACAACTCTGCTTTTACTGCACCCCTGCAGGATTTCCAGGTGGGAAATGCTGATTTATGCTCTGTCCAAAGGGGAGCCACAGGGTATTGATGGAACCACCCTTTGAGAGCAGGAAATTCCTTTTTCTGCCACCTCAGAGCTGTACAAAAATCCCAGGGTTTTCTGATCTTAATCCAATTTGGGCATCAGTGTGAGGATTCCTGTGCAGTTCACTGGAGCAGACATGTGTTTTTGTGTCCACTCATTTCTCCCAGGCCCTTGCCATGCTGTCCCATCTCCAGAGCCTGCTGGAAAATTAAATGCCTCTCATACTTCTCAGACAAGATATTTCCTTGGAATGTGTGTGCTGTAAATGATGTGGCAGTCAGAGCTCTTTAAAACACAGCAAAACATTGAAATTGTGCTGAATATTTTCATGTCTACCTCGGTGATTTGATCTTCAGAAGTGGTACAGCCAACAAAATCGTTCTGAATGCCGTGACAGCAGCCTTGCTAATCTGATTAAAACCTTTCTAGGGTTTTCTTGCTTTCTTTTTTATATTTGTGGCCTCGTGAAATTAATTCCATCCCTTTTTTTGTAGAAGTGTGTTTAATCTTCTGCTTTGTTTCATGTCACTGTCCACCAAGTAGGTTTTGGTTTGGGTTTTTGGGTTTTTTGGTTTTTCTTTTCTGAATTCTTGCTTTGATAATCTCTGACCATTCTGGATCATCTTCAAAGCTGTCTTTAATTTGGAGCTGTATTTCATGAGTGGTGTCTGTTCCTTGTTTTAGAAGACACTGAACTCTCCTGCCTCCCAGCCCAAACTGCTCAAACTACCTGGCATTTTGCTTTTTGCTCACTTTGTTCACTTTTTGCCTTGATGTTGAATCGTTTGACTCTTTTGTCAGCCACGTTTTGCATGATTTCTGCTGTCATGCTTGTGAGCCTTGAAATGGCATGAAAGAAGCAGGAAGAAAAGCCTGAAGTGCTTTTCTTAAAACTGGAATTAAAGAAATGGGTGTAATGAGAAAGGGGATGAGTTTTGAGCAAAATAAGGAAATGAGTGCTGAGGTGTGAGTGTGAAAGGGAAAAATTTGGTCCTAAGAAAGTCATAACTTCTTTTGTCATGGGCAGTCATTGCTTATACCCAAGAGAGACTAAAATCTGAATTTTGCATCAATTATTTAAGAAAGAATTATTAAGAAATTTATTTCTTCAAGAAAAAATCATGATGCATATAGAATTTTTTTACTGAGTACCCACTTATTTAATCCAGCGCTAGCTAGAATGATAACAACTATTGCTGAGGTGACTTTGAAATCACATTTTAGAGTGGATTTGTCCATCCTTGGCTTGGTGCTTTGTGTGTTGGAATGCAGCCTGGTCAGCTGGGAGGGCAGGTTTTTTCCACTCAGTGTTGATGGTGGGGCTGTCAGGTGAGTGCAGCAGTGACGTGCTGCCTCCACACAGGCACATGGCAAATGAGGTGCAGGCAGTGCTATTTCAGCTTTACTCAGAAATCCCATTAGCAGGAATCCAGCTCAGCACTCACACTGGGTGTGAGGAAAGGATAAATGTTGTGCATGGAATGTGGGGATACTTATATAAATATGTACTTGTATAAATATGTACTTAAATAAATCCTGCTGGTGCCTGGCTCTGTGCAGCACTTTTGAATCCAGGCAGGGGAAATGGGGATTCTTTTAAAATAATGTTTTCATTTTCTCTTCCCATTTGGATTGGCTGTGGGGAAGTGTGTAGTACAGTTTTGTCAGATGTTAGTGGGAAATGAGTGTCCTACCTGTGCTCTTCACTGGAAAAATGGGGAAATGTTCCAGTGCAGAGACTTGAGTGTGCTCCATCACAGAACCATGGAATGGGTTGGGTTGGGAGGGATTTAAAGCCCATCCAGTGCCCCCCCTGCCATGGCAGGGACACCTCCCACTGTCCCAGGCTGCTCCAGTTCCCATCCAGGACTGCCAGGGATCCAGGGCAGCCCCAGCTGTGCCAGGGCCTGCCACCCTCACAAGGAACAATTCCTTCCCAATATCCCATCCATCTCTGCCCTCTGGCAGTGGGAAAACATCCCCCCTTGTCCTGGAGCTCCATCCCTTGGAAATTGTCCCTCTCCTTTTTTCTTGTTGGTTCCTTCAAACACAATGAGATCACCCCAAATCCTTCTCTTCTCCAGGCTGAACAATCTCACTTGCCTCAGCCTTTCCTCCTGGGTTCTGTTGACTTGCTTGTGTTCCTGTTCCCTTCTTGTTTGGGAGTGAATTAAGAGGATGGTTAAAAAAGGAACCAAGGCCTCGTGTTGCATTCCAGGCTGTCTTGTGATCATTCCTTCCACAGACAAAAATAAGTTGCTTTGAACCTATTCTTGTACTGAAGGAACTGCAGGTTTAGATCTTGCAGTGTAAATCCAGTTCTTGCAAGGCAAGTGATGCAGGAAAAAGCCAGGACAGAATTCCTGCTGCAGGAATTGCTGATGGGGTGGACAGACACCAGAACTCCTGGGGGGAAATGCTGCATATAAAGAGTCCAGGAGCACAGAGACAAACCATGACAGCAGAGATTTGGGGAGGGTTTACACCTTCTCATAAGTTGTTCAATAAATTCTCTACTAGGTTCAATAAATTGTTCTTGTCACTTACAAGATAAATTTCATCTAGCAATTTTTAGCATATGACATCCCTTCCCTCCTGTCAGAAATTGTGTCATTAATGAAGTTACCACGTTTGAAGTTGTTTTGTGGCTGAGAAGCTGATTCCTGTAATGCTTTTTCTTCTCCCAGCTGCAAACTCTGCCTTTCATTCCTTATTTTTCAAGTGAATACAGTAATACTTGAAGTGTTCAAAAGATAAATGCTGCCAGTTATTCCATATCATAAACTGGAAGATGTATTGAGGCAAAAGATGGGCTGTTTTTATAACTTGGTGTCTATTTTGCAGCAGTCATACATGAATATAAAACAGAGCTCAGTGCCATGAGCAGCAGGGTGCCTGCTCTCCTGAAATTCAGGATAATTCCAACTAACATCCAGTCTCCTCATGCTGGCTGTGCTCCATGATTTGCTCCTCTGTTTTTGGTTTCTTGTCTCACCCTCTGTGGGGGATCCTGGAGAAGAGTTGTAATCAAATACATACAATATTTAATGCTCCCACTTAAATTGATTTGCAGTATCCCACTGGAATATAATTGGAATTAAGGAACAAATATTGATCCCTGGTAGACAAAGCTGGAGCTGTGTCTAGGATTTGTAGCAGGTTTAGGAGGTTTCTCTGTGTTCTGTTGTTTTATAGCAAAGAAACTTCAAAGTTGCCTTTGAAGCTTCTGTAGTTTTGAGATGAAGGAGCCTGAATTGGGTTTGTCACATTTCAGGGGTAGTTAAGTGGTTGTGGAAAGGGAGGAAAATCCTGTCTGGAGGTCCCTTCAGTCCAGTGTGACAGAGCAGCAGAGCAGTGACACTGCTGCTGGGTTCAAAGCCCTCACACAAACTGAACTCAGAGTTTCCAGAGTTCATCTTTTTACCCCATTTCCCCTTCACCCTTAGGCTTGAACTGTGCCCATCCCTGGAGGGGTCCAAGGCAGGCCTGGATGTGGCACTCAGTGCTCGGGGCTGGGTGACAAAACTGGGATCAGTCACAGCTTGGACTCAGTGGCCTTGGAGGCCTTTTCCAACCAAGTGATTCTGGGATTCAGTAATTCTGGAAGCTTGTCCAGGGCTGTTTGGCTCAGTGGCCCAACCCAGGAGCTCCTGGCAGAGCTGGGATTGGAGCAGAGGTGGCAGATTTGGAGCAGGATGGTTCCTCCTGTCCCTGCCTGGGAATCAGGGAATGCCAGGGGCTGGAAGGGGCCCCTGGAGATCATCCCCTGCCCAGGCAGGCTCACCTGGAGCAGGTGACACAGGGACACATCCAGGGGGCTTTGGAAAGTCTCCAGGGAAGGATAAGAGTGTGAGAGCTTCTTCCCCCAAGGGTAATTCTTTCCTGCCTGTGACTGCCCCATCTCTCAGTGGGGCAGATTTTCTTCAGGCAGATGCAAGCCCTAAAACCTTGCAGCTCATTGCACAAGCCTTGGAAACAGAAACTTTGCTTTCAGTGTTCTCAGCCTCTCTCCAGCCCTGCTTATTTGATGTAGAAAGTTGTCAACACTCCCTGTTTGCAGCTATTATGCTGAGAATCTGCTTCCTGCCACTCACTCAGGTTCTACCTTTCTACCATGTGAACCCAATTAATTCAACATAATCACAGGTAAAACAGTGTTACTTACCAAAGGATTTTGCAGGATGATTCTCCACAGGGTTTCTGAAGGAAAGAAACCTGTTTGCTTGTTGTCTGTCAGTTGTTTTGTGACAGTGACCTGGAACTGAAAATTAAAGATTCTAGTCAGACCTGTACTTGAGTGCTATGGAATAACACAAACTTCATTTTGTTCCTGTTCTTGACAGAAGGAATGGTAAATACTTGTCTTGAGGCATCTGGCTTTACTTGAAATAAAGCATAATATTTGCATCTACAATAGTACTCCTGTTTTTCAGCATTTGTTTGGACATTTTGGACATAAGGTAGAGCTGTATTTAACAACATGTTTTTTAAAATCTCTTTTTACATTGTGTTTCTTTAAAAGTAAATTAAGAGGAAAAGTACAAGTTTTGGCAACTCTGCTGCTTAATTTTGCAGACTTAGTAATTCCAAAGGTGCTAATCCTTGGTTTTACTGTGCAGCAAAATTTAGGCTTCTTTGCTGGTTTCACGCTGACTTTGACATTGCTGAAAGTGTGTCAAATATATATTCTTCAGATGTACATACAGAGCTGCTTCATTTTTGTAGGACTGTTTTAAGATTATTAAAATATTATTGGAATAGTTTTCACCCTTTGAAGTTTGGTAGTGCTTGAAATCCACAAAAAAGGGAATCTCTCATATTCCCTTTTAGTGGCTTGGTTTAGAAAACCATTTTTAGGACATGGATCTCATCTGACAGTGTCAGAGATGGCTGGGACTGTAAAATGCAAAGTTCTGACATGGAATACATTCACTGTCAGTGCAGATTTGTTAGGATTTTGTTCAGTTTATTCTGTATTGAGAGCATTTCTCCTGGATCAGGTGTCCTGGGCTGCTGTTCCACAGTCAGCATGCAGTAATTCCACATCATGTGCTTGGAATAATTTGCCTGGAATGAGATTAAGTGCCTGAACTGGGCAATGCTTCTGCACACATGCAAATGTCTCAGTCAACACTCCTGGAACTGGTGACTGATCCTTCTGTGTTTTAGAACTGAAATCAAGGAATGCATCAAAAAGAGAACTTTTTCTGCCTGCCTTAGAACCTCAGAGTCACAGAGTGGTTTGGGGTGGAAGGGACTTTAAAGATAATTTAGTTTCATCCCCCTGCCATGGCAGGGACACCTCCCACTGTCCCAGGGTGCTCCAACCCTGTCCAACCTGGCCTTGGGCTCCTCCAGGGATCCAGGGGCAGCTTCAGATGCTCTGTGCCAGGGCCTCCCCACCTTCACAGGAGATTAAATTCTTCCCAAAATTTAATCTGAACCTTCTCTCTGTCAGTTTGAGGCCATTCCCCCTTGTCCCATCACTCCAGTTGAGGACAAACAACTTTCCATGACGTTATCTGCTTTCAAACTGAAAATGTCATCTAAGAATTAAATTGTTGGGCTCTATTAAATGGAAGGAAATATTTCTGTGTGTAAAACATGCAGGTAGATGAGATTTTCTATGTTCTGATTTAACAAAGTGTATCTAGCTCTCTGCAAAATCCCTGCTTGGGTGTCTAATTTTAATAGAGCTCATTTAAATATGCATTAAATAGAGATGTTCTTTAGAATTTTCTTAACTTTTTTCCCTTGGTTTGGTTAAGGAGATGTTTCATTTGTTCCCTGGTGAAACAGGGCTTGAGGTGACCTTACAGAACCTCTTGTGAAACGTCCTCTTACCTGTGGCAACCATGTGATCCATGTGAAATGTGTTGTGAAATACAAAGTGATGATAAAATCTCCCTCTGGAGTGAGAACCAGCCCTGCCTGCCCTCAGAGAGTACTGGGGGGAAAAGGCACTAAAATACTGGAGTTCATGTTTGTAATGGCCTCATGCACAGAGTTGGCAATCTTGATATAATTCAAAGTACAGTTGAGTGTAAAAAATGTAGGAAAAAGCTCTGCTGGTATAATGGCTAAAGCAGATTGTGCTGCAGTTATTTTTCTAGAATTTAAAAGTAAAATTCAGGCAAGTCAAAATGTTTTCTCTGGTAGATTCAAGGATATCCAGCTCACTTTTAGAAATAATCCTGTGGAGCTTTGATATTTCTGTTTCTGTAAGTTAAGTCTTAAGGGAAACAAAAGACAGCCTGGCCCCAAATCACCTTTCCAGTTTGAGAGAAAGCCTGAAACTCTCTGATATTGGTCATGTTTACTTTCCAACATAAACAGCTGCTCACCAATCTTAGTAACAATAGAGAAAACCTTATTATACCCCTTAAAAAGAGAAAAATAAAAAGAAAATCTGGTCTCTGACATTTCTCTCCATTTATGTAATATTTTACAAACAGCTATTGATGGTATAAATACAAAATACACCTGGAATCAGCAAGAACCAGGTGCCCAACCTGGGCACGGTTTGTTCAGCACAAACTTGGGGCAGGTTTGGGGTTTGAGTGATTCAGGATCCCTGAAGCATTTTTCAGGGTTTTTCAGCAGAATGTGTCTGGGGTTATTCCCAATGGGCTGACATGATTTGGTGATGCTTCTTCCTCTAGAGGGAAGAGAGCTCAGCACATTTAATTGGAGGTATAGACACAAAATATGTGAATTCTAAAAGAATAAAGGAGAAGGGGAGTGACCAGGAGCCCATTAAGTGTCTCAAATGAGGAGAGGACAAATAAAATCTGAGTGGGTTGCTTATTCCTGATGTTCCTTAAAATGAAAGTAAAAGCAGCAGATTTTGATCATTGACTTTCTCTATGGCTTCATTTCCAACACAGAAATAAAGGGAGAGCTGAAGGGACAAAATAATTGAAGCAGCTGCTAATAGCATTTTAAATTTCAGCCTGATTTTATTGGCAAAACATCTCTGCATTGGTTATTAATGAGCAGTTGAACCAGTTGCATGAACTTTGTATTTTTAGGTTTTGTAGCAAAATTTTTGCTCAGATATCTCACGAGATAAATAAATCTTGGGCTCTTTATGCAATTATCTGAAGCACTGAAGAAATGGGGAAGGGAAAAGCAGCTTTGAGGAATCCAAACCAAGGCTGCGGTTGTCTCATTTCCCAGCAAAGGATGAGCAAGTGTTGTGATCTGCAAATTAAACCTTTTCCTGTGCTGGTGGCAGTTCAAGGCTTCATTTGTGCAGCAGCTTAGCTGGGTACTGGTGTAGCAAAGCCTTGTCTTAATCTGAATTTCTGAAAGCCAGAAGGGGGGACTCAGCTGCCTTCCTGGCCTGCCAAGAGAGCATTCCTTGCCTCAATGCTGTTTGTATTTCACAGAGTTTCACATTGTGTGAAATTAATGGCGTGTGATGAACCCTG
This sequence comes from Spizella passerina, assembly GCA_013401375.1. Taxonomy (NCBI): domain Eukaryota; kingdom Metazoa; phylum Chordata; class Aves; order Passeriformes; family Passerellidae; genus Spizella; species Spizella passerina. Next base: position 13,992 of record WBNQ01050958.1, on the reverse strand, counting down.
CATGCAGGGAGCAGAGAAAGTTTGTATCTGTGCTGTGCTGGGCCAGTTTATAAACTGTGGCTCCTGAGAAATGTTTGGAAATGTCAGATGTTGGTATTTTGTGGCTTAGATGTGAAGCAAACGCTGAAAACAAGAGGCAAATTAAGAAGAGGAAGAGGGGAAAAAAATCATAGTATTTGGTTCTCCAAACCTACTATTTGGCACCTAGCTGGTGGCTGAGCTTTTTTGGGGTGTTTTTTGTCCTGGTAAAGGAGAAAAGTGCTCTTGTGTGGAGTGGCTCAGGTGAGAGGCTGTGAGGAGTCCCCTGGCCTGAGCTGAGGTCTCACATCCTCAGTGCAGTCGTGCCTGGGTGCTGGTGCCAGCAGTGAGTGTACAGAGAGAAGGAGGCTCTGTGGTTTTGTCAGTAATTCAGAAACCACAAGCAGGATTTTTCTGGCTTTATAGGCAGAGCTGGCTTGGAGAGTGCTCGATGTGCTCCAAAATGTGCAAAGGCTGCTGGGCTCAGGCAGGGACACAGCAAGATTGCTGATGCTCTGTCATTTCCTTCCATTTCTCCTTTGAGGACTGTATCAGCCTCCTGCACTTCAAAATTCAAAATTACCATGGAAAAATTATACTTGTAAAGGGCCTCAGCCCTTGAGATTCTCCCATAAAACCTTTGCCTCAAGAATATGCTCCAGTCTGAAAACCAGGGTTTGTTAATTTGTGTTCTTGGTGTTAACTGTGAGTCTCTACCAGAGGAGTGAAACGATGTTATGGATGTTAAATAATCATGAAGTAAATTGGATTGATACAATTTTTATTTGGAAAGAGGAAATGACTCCTGTATTGTTGTGGTTTACAAATATTTAAATGCTTTAACTAATTGCCGGCCTCAATTTTGAATGGGGAAGCAAAATCAAACACATGATGTGCTCAGAGTTTCTCACAGCACTTGCCAGGAAGAATCCAAGTTTTGAAAACAGTTGGCCTGCTTTCAGAAAGAGAATTTAATGAGATTAAAAGAGAAAGAATGTGCAAGTTTGATTAGAAAGTTTGGCCGTGCTCTGACAATGGGTTCTTGCAAGCCAGCACAGCAAATGCTCTTGTTTGTAGGGGTAGAATTGATTTCTTCTGAAACATGAAAAGTAGGAATGAGTGGGTAACAAATTATTCCAGCACAGTGTCCTGGGTTAGTGTGAGAGAATCCATCCTGTTGGACACACTGCTGAGTCTAGAGGGCACCTTCATTTTCTCCTTGATTTTCAGTTTTTCAGCTGGTTATTTGCCAGTCAGAATTGAACCAAGGATTTTGTGGGTTGTGCAAAGCAACCTGATTTCAAAACAGAAAGTATCACACCAATCTTTCCCTTTCCTTGTGCCAGGGTGTCCTGCAGCTCGGGTGGAGAGCAGTGTTGGAATATTCTGGAGCTTGGCAAGGCAGGGACAGCCTGGTGCATGAGGAAAGACCCATTTGTGTACAGGCACACCCCCAGGAATAGCTCAAATAAATAAATAAATGTGCAAATTCGGGGCTAAAATTGCTTCCCAAAGTCTCTTGGATTATCCACATGCACTTGGCCAGGCTCCTGTCACCGTGGTTTATCAGTAAGTAACAGAGCTGGGGGGTGGGAGGGGCAGCTTGTGAACACTTATTTTAAATAACCTGGATCTGCAAAGCCTTGAGAATCACTGAGTCAGTATAAAGGCAATAAAACGAGGTCTTTTGGTCCTTATAACAATGATTGAAAGGCTGTTTTCTTTCTCATTTAACATGCAGCAAGGACATATGGGAGAAGGCGAGGTAACAATATTCCTCTTTAATTTTCTAATGTTGACAATGTCTCATGGGAGAAATAACATTCAGTTTTTACTAGAGGGCAAAGTCCAAACTTTAAGCTTATAAGGGAGCAGTTTCACATACATTTACATGGTCTGCATGCCATAAATCAGCATTTTGAGTGGATTAGGGAGTAGCTGAGCTGAAATGATCACAGTGGACATCACCTGGATGGTTTGTGACCCTGGGGGGCTGTGTTGCTGTGTTTGTGTGTGTGTGTTATGAATGCCAGTGCTGGAGGAGTTTATTTTGGGAATTTTGGGTGCTGATGGAGCATATGAGTGTCTGACCTGTTGGGTTCAGTGTGTGTGGAGTTCTCCAGCAGCAGCTGAGCAGCCTGGAAAGGGGAGTTAGGTTTGGGAATTGCTCCCTCCCAACAATACCTGCAGGACTGGGCTCTTAAGAGATGAAACAAATCCCATGTGCAGCAGTTCCTTAGGGAAAAACAAGGCTGAAGTCAGTATTACAATATTTTTATCATAGTAGGAATGAGGTTTGCCCAGCTACAGAGACAGGCCTGATTATACTTGACTTATTTTTATTAAAGGTGTGTAAAAGATTCTTGAAATTTCAAATAAGGCAACCTGACTGAGCCTTCCATTTTTTATTCATAGAAATTCTATGGACTGTGGATTTTATTACTTTTTTTTTCCTTTCAGCTTCTTAGCTGTTTGGTTTTTGTCACAGAAAATGTCTGTATCTTGGTCAGATTTTCTGTTTTCAAGATGTTTTCCTTTTTAAAACCAATTTCTTTCAAGGGGAGGAAGCAAAACCAGGATAAATTTACCTCACCAGTAAATTCTGTGGTAGATTGGGATGAATCCTGAAAAAACAGACAGAGTGTATCACATTCATAGACAAAAGGAAATGTATCCTAGAACTTGTAGCACACCTCATTATTACTCTCCCTATATATATTTATTCCTAAAATGCTCCTTAATTGAATAGAAGTCTCAGTTTGCTGTGTAGCTGTTGAATATTGGAATTAAAGAGGGAATTCATGGCAGAGAACAGCTCCTGTGCTCTATTTATGATATTATACAGTGGCATTTATAAAAACCGTATTTAAAAGAAATATTATTAAGGAACTCTCTGATAAAGAATTGTCATAGAAAGATGCTGGACTGTGAAGGGAACATTTCTCATTTTACAGTATTTTCTCTTAGAGTGAGGCCATTAACAAAACTGTCTTGTAACACTGAAGTAAAGTTGTAGGGGGGACAAAATTTTCAATCTTTGCAGTAAATGACAGTGTAATGTTTTCATCAGATTATTTTTGTTATTTACTAGTGGGTGGTTTATGATGTGTTTTGGTATTAGGTAATTTAAATGTGTAATATATTTAACTGGTAGAATTCTTGTTTTCCCATTTTCACCTTGAAATTTTATCTGTTCCCTGGAAGAAGCTGTTCACTGGAAAATGGAATAGATGGCTTGATATTTTGAGAGCCCCAGAAACCAAATTGGCTGTTCCTTTCCCTTTTTATACTTTTTAAAAGAAACCTCATTGGAAACACAAAATATTATAGAAAGCAGTCAGCTCAAGCACCCGTTAGAAATCCTGGTTTGTTATGAGGAGGAACCTTTCCTCTGAAATGAAGCATTTGAGCTGCTGGACGATGCTGGAAACTGAAAGGGTGCAATGAAATCGAGAACATAACTGCTCATTCAGAGGGCAAATCACTCCCAGTTCTGCTGATGCAGCAACCGGTGCATTTTCCCCAATTATTCCAACAGTGTGCGCTTTGTTCTGTTAGTATGGTTTTTTTTCCCTGTTTTTCTTTTTTTCCACCCCCCTCTTCAGGTCAGTCCTCGCTGTTCCCCATGGAGGATGGGTTCCTGGACGACGGGCGCGGGGATCAGAGCCTGCACAGCGGCCTGGGCTCCCCGCACTGCTTCTCGCACCAGAACGGGGAGCGCGTGGAGCGCTACTCCCGCAAGGTCTTTGTGGGCGGGCTGCCTCCCGACATCGATGAAGGTAAAACCCCACCCAGGGCCCGGCCTTTGCTCTGCCAGCTCGGGGATGGCTGTGCTCCAAGCTTTGATGTGGAAATGGATCTTCCTCCTGAGTTTAGGCTGGGGTGTTCTGCCACCGAACAACAAAATCACAAAATCACGCGTCCGCACATTAAACTGACTTCAGCAGGATAAAAAGTACAAAAGTACAAAATTAAACAAGCCAATATCACCTGTGGAAACTCAAATCCATTGCAATCGTTGTTCAGGCCCCAGAAGTCAGCAGCAGGAAAAGCTGCTCATAGTTTTGTAAGGTCTCTGTGGGGCAGCAAGTCCTAACTCTATGTTTGGTTGCTCCTGTGTGGTTGAGGCTGTTTCCAGCAATGATTTTTGTTCTCTGGTGGCTCCTGACCTGTGCATGGGGAAAACCCAACAAGAATGAATTTGTGCAGGGCATCCCGAGGCACCAGGGGTTTGTGGTGGTTCATCACACAAATACAGGTGGCAGAATACTGCAGTTGTTGTTAAAATAGAATTAAAAGGTCAGGTGCAGGTGTTGTGAAGCTTCATTTCACCAGAGCTCTGTGTTCTCTCTGTATGAGCCTGCTGGGATAGTAGTTAAAAGAAATGCAACAATAAAGCTGAAAAGTTTTTTTTTAATCACAGAGTTGTTTTAATCCCCACTTTTTTGTGTCAAAGCTTCTAATGCATTGCTGTGACATGGTAACCTGAATTTCATCTCACCCATGAGAGCAGTTGACTATTATAACAGTATAGATGCAGTGGCTCAGTTCCTGAGAATTAATGGGTTATGAGCTTTTATTTATAATTATCAGTGAAAGAACAGTTTGAGCTTTGGCCTGTCTTGTTTTATAAGGAGTGTTCTGCCTTGTCACAAAGATCCCCCATCATCTACTGAGCACTGCAGTGAGCTGCTGGAGGGTCACAAGTGTTGGTTTATGGGGTGAAGCTACCTGAAATCAGTGTCTTTCAAATGCCTTAAATTCAATTTATTTTAAGCTCATGCCTTTTCCCTCCTCTCCTGTTCCAGATGAGATCACTGCAAGTTTTCGGCGCTTTGGACCTTTGATTGTAGACTGGCCACACAAGGCAGAGAGCAAATCTTATTTTCCTCCTAAAGGTAAATACTGCAAACCAATAACATGAGCATTTTAGAATAATTTTTGTGATAAAGCACAAGATTGGTCTGACAGTGACACAATGTTTAGGGGGAAAAAGAATTTAATCCTTGGGATTGTTCTAAACTGGTGAAGTTTCAAATATGGTTTTGCAGTTATTATTCACTAAATAATTCTTCCTTAACTTCCTGGTTTTGCTTTATTCCATTTTCCCTCTTTCCCTTGTTGTTGTACATGGAGTAACAGCTTTTTAAAGGCACTAAATGCTTTCCACAGCAGCTGAGAAGGGTTTGTCCTTTAAGTGAATACCAGAGCACTTGTGGGTTGGAAATGTGTGCTGAGAGCACCTTAAATCTTTTCCCCTCCTGTGTGGCAATGTCATGTCAGACCTAATTCTGAGTGAAATTCTGATGCTGTAGACAAACAGCAGCAGTGATGTTTGTGTTTTCCCTTGGCCAGGATATGCATTTTTGCTGTTCCAAGATGAGAGCTCTGTGCAGGCACTGATTGATGCATGCATTGAAGAAGATGGAAAGCTCTATCTCTGTGTTTCCAGCCCCACTATCAAAGACAAACCGGTAGGTGCAATTGTCAGGCCCTGCACAATTCCTGGGTGACAATCACAAATTGGGCTCTTCACATGCAGTTTTTTCTGTTTTCAGAACGTTAATGTTAAAATTTCTTTAAGGTGTCAAATTAAGAAGAGAAAAGATCAACTTAATGCTTTTGGACTAGACATAAGAAAGTTTTTTAGTCTAGTTACAATGCTTATTTTTATCAGAAAAATATGTATTTCCAGACAGGTATTTTTTGCTTGCTAATGATGAACATGTAGAATTCATATTGATTGTTGTATGTAACAGATAAATCCTAAAAAACATCCCATGGCATTGAACTGTAAATTATTAATATATGAATGGTTGGGAGGCTGATGCAAGTCTATCAATAGTTGGGGAGAATTCTGCTCTAGTCCTGTGCTTCAAATTTTGGCCAGCTGTAACCAAATAGAAAGCAGCACAGGAGCTGAACTGGCATCTCTGGAGCCTGCTGCACTGAGATAAGGCTGGGACAACACGAGCAGTGCAGATCTGTGTGACCAGGGGGTTGTACAGCACAGCTCAGTCATGATTAAGTAAATGTGTGAGCAGAGGGTGAGGGTTTTTTTCCTCAGAAATTTGGGTAACAAGGAAGTGATGAAATTTAGCATCCTCAAATGGTCTGTCTTAAGAGAGCTCGTTACCATTTCATTTTGCTGAACAAGTAGAGTTTAGAAAGTATAGCTGCTTAAGAAGTTTTCTTCTCTGTAGGACTCTGTTGTAATTTATATTACTGAGACACTTTGAATTGTGAATGGTTAAAAAAACCAGGCTTTTTGTCCATAGGTTCAGATCCGGCCTTGGAACCTTAGTGATAGTGATTTTGTTATGGATGGTTCCCAGCCTCTTGACCCAAGAAAAACCATTTTTGTTGGTGGTGTTCCTCGGCCTTTACGAGCAGGTACACACTGCAGCACTGGGCATGTTGGATGTGCAGCCTGGTTTGGGGAGCACTGGGGGAAGCCAGCCTGGAATTCTGAGCGTGGTGACACAGTGGGGGACACAAACCATCCTGAGGTGGTGCAGTGAGTGAAAGGAGGCAGCCTAGAGCCCTGTTTGGTTTTGCTTTGTGGTGACAATGGGGGACACAAACCATCCTGAGGCGGTGCAGTGAGTGAAAGGAGGCAGCCTAGAGCCCTGTTTGGTTTTGCTTTGTGGTGACAATGGGGGACACAAACCATGGTGAGGCGGTGCAGTGAGTGAAAGGAGGCAGCCTAGAGCCCTGTTTGGTTCTGCTTTGTGCTGCAGTGGAGCTGGCGATGATCATGGACCGGCTCTACGGAGGGGTTTGCTACGCCGGCATCGACACGGACCCCGAGCTGAAGTACCCCAAGGGCGCCGGGCGGGTGGCGTTCTCCAACCAACAGAGCTACATTGCTGCTATCAGCGCCCGCTTCGTCCAGCTGCAGCACGGAGAGATTGATAAACGGGTAAGGCCTGCTCCCCCTGCTCCTCTGCAAGCGCCCTCCCTGCCTCAGAGGTGTCCCTGCAGTGTTACACCAGGTTAATCCTGGTTTTAGTGCCTCTCGGATGCAGCACGGGATGGAAGCGGAGTGGTGGGGAGCTGGTGGTGCTGGCACGTGGGAGGTGACTGTGAAAAAGGCTTTTCTGGAGTTGCTGAGTGTAGTGGGAAGTGTGGCAGCTGTCTTGGCCTTTTCCAAGAATACTGAGCTCCTCAGATGCTCCCTCTGCAAGGGTTTGGGGTGTTTGTGAGATGCAGGGAGGGAGGTGCCTGCCACAGCTCTTCCTCCTTCGGGAGAAGAAGCAGAACCACCCCAATGTGTGCTGGCTGTCCAAGAGCATCCTGGTAATGCCTTGTAAGCTTGTTACTGTGCCCTGCAGCCTTGCAGTCACCCTCCACAGCCTGTGCAAAGGCTGTGCTTGCTTCGTTCTTTCCTTTATTATTGAATTCCTTATTATTTTAAATTAGAGCAATATGCCAAATGGATCAGCACTTTGCTTTCTGCCCTCTTCATCTCTCTCAAATGTAACTGCCAGTTACAGTGATACTCAGACCACAGTTTTGGGAAACTCAGATGCTCATATCTCCTCTTGTAATTCATCCTTTGTCTCTGGATTTTTCCTACATGACTGTCACTGCTGATCTTAATTTTAAAGTTAATACAGTGGAAAACCTCCAAACTTGGCTGATTAGCCCATTATCTTTTCACTTCTGCTTTGGTTATAAAGCAGAAGAATTGTAACAACAATTTGACTGTGGGCCTGTGAATTGGAATGTCTTTGTTCTAATCTTGGCTCTGAAATAAGTTCTGTACAGCTTTGAACAAATAATTTGGGCTGCCCTTGTGCAACTTGTGCTTGCATAAGCAGACACTTGGGTGAATAGGTCCATTGAAGCTGATGGGACTACAAATTTAAGTAAGTACTTGTAAACTCTGAAAAAAAATTTTGCAATCTATTTCCCCTTCCTTCTCTCCCCCCACTCCCTATTTCCTCATTTTTTGTGCAGTTTTTGTGTGGGGACATAATGCTCAGAGAGGATTAATTACATGAGAAATTGGGTGCATGAGGGAGGTAAAAATACAGCAACACTACATTTTATTAAGGTTCTATTTATTTTTAGTTTTCCAATACTGTTTTTCTGCAAAAAGAGAAATAAAATTAGTAAAAAAAAAGCAGTAAGAAGAAGGGATTTCCTGTAAAATTGGGCAAGGAGGTGCTGCTAAAGGGTGTGCCCTGAGATAATGCACAGGAAGGGTTCAGTGGCTGGGGCTCCCACCCTGAGTGGATCTGATGGAGCTGCTCTAACTGAGGCTTTCCTTGGAGCTGGGAAATCCTCTGTGCCCAGCTCAGGGAGCAGCTCCAGCCCTGTCCCACTCAGAATTAATGTGACAAGGACACCTGAGCTGCAGTTTAGCCTCTGAAGGTGGCTGAGCAGAGGGAATGGGGCAGAATCACCATCTGAAGGAGGCCTGTGTGGCATCTTTCTCCTTTTAGCATTTTTGAGGAAAAAATCCCAATCCTCCTACTGCAGAACAGACTGGGGGATGGGGAATGTGGTGTTAGGAATATTTGCCTGCTTCTGCTCTTGTACAAATTGACTGAGTTGGCAGGGCAGGGTTTTGGGAAATGCAACTCGAGCACTGAAAGAGAAAAACAGGTCATTAAAAAGGCTGCTGTGTTCTGTCTGAGCAGTTTATGTGTCCTGTAAGCAAAAATGACATCAAACTACTGCAGTGCCATCTGGACTGTGATAAAATTGGGTGGGTTTGAAAACCCAGCAAGTGGTGAATGTCCTTATTTGCCTGAGGTGTGTCCGAGGCCTGTGAGGTGCAGAGGGGAGCAGCCCCAGGCCAGATGCAGAGATAACAGCACAGATACCAGTCACAGCCTGGGTGTTTGAAAATGTTGGTGAAAACATCACATTCAGTGAGCTTCAGAGAAGGTTCACAAGCCCTTCTAGAGCAGGAACTTGTACCTATATTTATTTCTGCTGTTCTGAATTCCTGCCCATCACCTGGCCCTTAATGCCAGCAGCGTAGGAGGGCATCAGGCCCGTGGTAAGCCTCTCATTTGATCCCAACAAGATCAGGTGGATTTCCTTTTGCTGAGAGGACTAAGCCATGGAAAAAGTACAGAAATGAAGTGTTTATTTAGAGGATAAATGAATTGTCTTAATGCTGGAAATTCAGACACATGTGCATATTTAATCAGCAGTTACAGTGTTGTATAAACAGTTTCTATTCCTGCCTGAAAGGGACAGAGCTTAATTGGGTATCAAAAATAACTCCCATAATTATCCAAGATTTTGGTGTCAGCCACTAGGTTGTTTCTGTAAATCAGTGACAGCAGGTGTCAGACTGATGATCAGCACTGATTTCTGGGGTTTTTCTGAAGGATCAAAGAAGGGGTAGAAATGTTGACGTGCTTGGAATATGGGGTGTTCAACAGCCACATTCAGGTGTCATGAGGGGGAAATCTTGATTTTAACATTCCCTACTGCATAACTGCTGTGCGCCCTGCTAAAACACAGGTGTGGAGTTACGAATTTGCGCTGAAGAATGACCAACTGTCTCGTTTTGTGGCTGCAGGTGGAAGTTAAGCCATATGTCTTGGACGATCAGCTGTGTGACGAGTGTCAGGGCGCCCGCTGCGGCGGGAAGTTCGCCCCGTTCTTCTGTGCTAACGTGACGTGTCTGCAGTATTACTGTGAATATTGCTGGGCTGCTATCCATTCCCGGGCCGGCAGGGAGTTCCACAAGCCCCTGGTCAAGGAGGGAGGGGACCGCCCGAGACATATTTCATTCCGCTGGAACTAAAGGATCGCTCATTTGCAGGCCTCCAATTAAGTGCACTCTTCTGTTCCTCCCCACCCCGCCCCTCACTCACAGCATGTCCTTTTGTAGTAGTCTGTAATTTAACAATAGTCTAATGAAAGAATGACCTATAATGGGTATTTTATAGAATCTTGTCATTGAAAACTGTATTGGGAACTCCTTTTCGTATCGATAACATGTTGCAAGTGAGTTGCATTCTCTTGTCTTTACTACCGAGAGAACACTTAATTTCCTGCAACGTTTTCTTAGAGGAGAGAAAAAATATTAAGAGAAGAGAATTGAAACAATAGAGTATTTTGGTTTTTTAATTAAATTATTGTTAATAAAGAACATAATAATACTTTTATTAAATAACCGTGTAACAATAACACTATCAGTCTGTTCTGACACTTTTCCCCCAGGGAAGCCTGTTTTTGCCTCTCTTTTTTATTTTTTTTTTGTTGGTTTTTGGATTTTTCCAGCAACAGATGAAGTTAGCATTTACCTACCAACAGGAAAGAGCATGTTTAAAGCAACAGAAATGCATGAGCAAAGTTGAAGCAGCACTATAATAATGATCTTTTTTGTTTGTTTTTTTCTTTTAAACTCTTTTAAGGGTTTTGAGGCTGAAATTTTAGCTCAGTGTGTATCTGACCGTGCCTCTGGCTACCACCCACATCCAAATTACTAACGAGATAGGCAGAGCTTACTATATTTTCATCAAAATGATTACATTTTAAGAATTCCTGAATGTAAAAGTTGAGTAAAGTTACTACTGAGGGGGGAGTGCACTTTTTTTTTCTTTAATAAGAGAACTCAATTGTCTGGTTACAGCCCTAGATATCCTACCAAAGCTAGAGTAATGACAACTAGTGAACTGGCATTTCCTCTCCTGAAGGATAAATATATAGATTTTATTTTTGATGGCTATATATAACTCTATATCCTAATATACTAACATTCATCAGGGGCCAGCCTTTGCTCTCCATTTTGACGTGAAAAAGTAAAAAACCTAAAGATACCTCAAGGATATCACTGATTTTTACTGGAGTTTTGCTATTATATTGTGGCACACAAACTCAAATTGGCTGCTTATTGGTTTCCCATCTTGGCTGTAAAGTCAGTTTTCTATCCCCTCAAATTTAGCTGTAACAGAAGGCATGAACCCAAGGAGTTTCCAAATTCGCTCTGCACCGCCGGCCCAGTTTTGTGCACGGAATGGTGCAGGTGTGCAGATGCCTTTCTTACTCTTCCTGTAGAGAGAATCCCAGCTCAGATCCCAGCTCTTCAGAACTGATTGTGGGGAGATAAAGACACGCAGGTGGAAGTGCCAACATCGCTAATTAACGCCGGCTTTATTGGGACTCAGTCCTGCCTTGAGAAGCATCAGCCCAGGACACGCGAAGCGAACGCTGACGAGTGGGTGCAGAGGGTTTAGTTTGAAACAGATCAATGAAGGAGTAGTTCTGAAAATTTATTTTTAGTACTTTTGAACTAAATGCCCTGGCCAACTTCTCCACCAAGGATGTAGCAGTGTGCAAACAAAGTGATTCTGTGGCAATCTCTGCCCGGCCCCAGGGGCCTGGGACCACCCGAGAGTCTCCCAAACCAAAGATTTGCCCTGGCACTGCTTGGAAAACATCTGCTCCCTTCAAAGCCCCCCTCATCCCTTTCCCCCAGCCCCCATTATCTTTATGAGAAGCAGTTTTTCTGTTCAATACAGGCTTTAATGAACTGATACCTTACCAAGTTCCAAAGGTCAAAATGGAGACATTTGCTGTCTATTAGTCAAGTATAGCAAGGGAGCTGCTTTTACTGAAATCCCTGAAAATATTGACAACAGTAATGCAAATGCAGAGTGCTCTTGTGTAGATTGTCAGGGACTTTTTTTTCTCTGAAGTACATAATTCTAGTTGGAATGTTCCTTTCATTTTTTTAATGCTTGTAGGTGGCTTGGGGTGTGCTATTGTGCCGATCCTACCCAGCAAACAGGTGAGGTGGGTTTCCATTACAAGAAAATAACACTGTTTGAGAACTAGCTTTGAATAATAATTTTTTCCCTTTGTACATGACCTGCTGAATTTCGGTACAGTGTTTTTGTAGCTAACTTATTTTGTCATGCACATAATGTATATTTGTTATGCACTACTTTTGTATATCTTGTTTTTCCAACAGTGAGCATTTTTAGGCACACTTTTCACTGACGGGATATCTCTTTATGCAATACCTCAATTTTTCATATTGCAAAGAGTAGCTTTTTGTACTTTTATTACTGAGAGATCTTCATATACTTCATTTTTTAATATAAATAATTTTAATAAATTTTATTTTCTTATATTCTGCTTTTTATACATTTCAGTGCTCTGCATACATTTTGAATTATGGATGTTGTGCACTGGCAATGCTATTTTAGAATCTGCAGAGAAAAGAAAGCATGTTGCTTAAACATCTTAGCCCAGCACCAGGTATTTGGTGTACATATAATTTAAGAAATAGTATATGTAAAGTTGAGAATTAAAGAAGAAAAAGCATGAAAGTGACAAATGACACTTGTCTTTAGACCCATGAAATTTAAATGCATAAATATAGTGTAGAAATTTAAAAGTCAAGAACCATCAAAATTGTCTACCGCTTCTTACTGAGTTTTTAAAAATTATACACAAATGCAGACGTTTTTGGTGAATGTTTAGCCATTTTTATTATTAATAAAGAATCGATGTTAGGTGTTTGATGCAGAACCGTGTCTGCTCTTTTAAATTATATTTAAAGAATAAAAGAGAGCCTGCTAGGTGGCAGGCATGTAATGTTAGTATGCATGACTAATGTAAGAAATCGTTATTCTACTAATATTCACTTGTGATTGTGTGACAAGCGTGTTTACAGATCCTTTGGTTACACTTCGATTTACAGGGCATAAACAATTCTCTCCATTACTCTGTGCTTCACCAGCGCCGGCCCAGCCTCCCGAGGCACGGGGCTCTCTGGGGTTACCGTGTAGCCCCAGGCTCATTAACGTGTAATTAGCTACCGGTGGGGGGGTGTCATTAATGAGCAGCGGCGTTCCCCGGGGGAGTGACAGAGTAATTCCATGGTTATTTTTGCAATGTAAAATAAAGTGTTTCTGATTATTTTATATGTAAAGGAACCCCACTGCCCCGTGCTTTTTTGGTATAGTCTCTACTTCTCCATACACAGACCTCTGCAGAATGCAAATTTCAACCTTGCAGTGACTGAATTTAGCGTTTTATAAGGATGCTGTTGGAAAGACTTGATAATTCACCCCTTGTGTTTTTTGAAGAGTTCAAACCTTCTGTTCAAAGGTGATTTAAAACTTGAATGTGATGGATTGTGGCAAGTTAACTTCAAGTTATGTGCAATACCTATTTCAGACTTCTGGAAGATCTTTGCAGTGTAATTCTTTGTTTTTAATTGCAGACATTTAAAAATGTCATTTTCTACTGTTCTAGTAAATCCTCTTTCTTGCTGGTGTTTCTAAAGAAAAGAATCAGAAATCAATCTTTCTACTAATGTAAATTTGAGATTATTTTTAAAAAAATGGAATAAAACGTTTTGGTCATTTGCTTTATTTTATTATCTTATTTTAAAGCTACTGTGATAGCATTGTAAGAATTGGGACAATATTGTATTCAACTGTTTTATTTTTTATATTTTTAAATTTTAAAGTATAATTAGTTTTTATAATTTTCATCAGATTTTTTTGTTATATTTTTTGGAAGTGAAACTTTTAGCAAGTGGGTGTCTAGTTTTTACTAATCCCTAATATGTTTTTCCCCCAATGTATTGCTCATATTATCAGAAGGAAAAGTTATTTAAGTATGTCAGTTAATTGTACTACTTGGCTGAATTTCCATATAGTTTTTACTGTGTATGGGGAGGTTGTAGTATTTATTATAGCATTTTAAATAAGGGTAATTCATTTTTTATTAAAGTCATTTTCACGTTTAAGTTCATATTTTTGTATGTTCTACTCTAAGTTATATAACACAAGTTACTTTTTTTAAAGAGTTCATTTGTTGAAGTGCTAGTGAAAATTAATGTTATTAAATAGTTTGCAAATGACTATTTATACCAGTATGCATATAATTTTTAAATATTTGTAATGTGAGATGTTGAATGAATAAAACTTTTAACTCAATGTTTCTCCTTAACCTTTTTCTTTTGAGCTACCTGCAGGAACTCGTTCC
>WBNQ01050952.1:0-10645 GCA_013401375.1 Spizella passerina | reverse complement strand
CTCTAGGCTGCAACTGTCCCAAGGCTGCCATTGCGTATTCCAGACACGTTGTAAAACTACAGCCTCAGACTTCCCTCCCTATTTTAGTTCTTCTTTTTTTTCCACCCGTACTCCCTTTTGGCACAGTATACTTTAATGGTAGGCTGCCCCTTTTCTGATTAATCGTGATGGCAAGAGAACAAATTACAAAAAAAAAAGCTCTTAATTGCTATACTATGAAATTATTAGTGCTGAAACAATTCCACAGCAGCCTTGTGTTAAAATAAATTCTGGTTATTCAACACTTGCTTAAAAAAAATCCACAGCAAAACTTTTAAATGCACTTAAAGGCAGAGATTCTCTCTAAAGTAACACTGATTATTTCTCAGTAAGGAAATTTTGCTTTGCTTGGAAACACTTGATATATCTACATATTTGTATTCAGCATATTGTCTTTTCTACACAACCAGTGTCACTAAGGCCAAAGATGGAAAGAGATCCCAGCTCCAGCAGAAAACTGCCATATCCCTGCATCTGGTTTTAATGCTCCAATGCAGTTCTGCAAATACTCTTGCATGTGCTGACACTGCAAATATCCCTAAAACCATCCTGAGCAGATAAATTTAGTTATAACAAGACAGAAAATTTGCTTTTGGTTTTTTTAAAAGGCAAGAGAGGTAAATGGAAGTTAGTTATTTATTCTCATAGGGTTTTCCCACAGTTTGGGAGAACAGAAAGCATCACAAGTTTCAAGTTTATTCAAGGAATGGCTGAAACTCCGTGACACTTGTCATAAAAGTTTAGACAACGGGCCACCTCATCATACCACAGCTAAATCTGAAGTTCAACCCTGATTAGTCAGTGCCTCCTTCAATGAAGTTCCAAAAATGCTTAAGGTTAGACAGTTTTCATGCTGTATCTGTAGAGTAACCACAACTGTGAAGGTTTTGATAGCATTTGCACATAGAAAGTAAGAGCGGGTATGTTACAAAAAGAGAAGCAATGTAAACAAACTCATGATTAAATAATAGAAGATATTCCCCAGATACAATGACACCAAGATAACTCAGATTATTTGGGGTTCAAGTGAGAGAAATGGTTTGTCAGGGTTTTCACGAGTTGGTAGGTAATGCAGGCACCATCAGCTTCAAGATCAAGAGGGCTAACAGCTCAAAGAGTAACAAAGAGCTGTTTTGTAACACTTTAAGACTTATTTTTTCTTTATTTTAAGTAACAGTGTTAATACTGCTTCAGATAATCTTTGGTTTCTGCACACCTTGTCAAAGCCAGAAGTTATTAGGACTCTGCCAGCTTCAAGTAGAGTAAACCTTGCAGCTCACAGATTTCTACACTGAGACTCACTGGCAGCACTGACCAATGTAACATCTAAAACACACCATCCAACTAAAACATACTTTTAAAACTAGAAAAAATAAACACTTTAAAAAGTGATTCAATTTCACTGCTCTTTTATACATACTTTGTAAACAGTGCTTAACAATGTAAAGCAGATTTTCTCTTCAAGTTGTTCCCACAAGACTGCAAAAATACTTATTACCAGTTGCAAGGAGTAAGGACAATAGAGTAAGTTTTGCTATCTGCTCCTTGTCATCTGGCTGCTCAAACAATAAGGGGGACTCCAAAGATTTTCTTTTCTGCTTCCACCTGTATAAGAGGAAGTAAGCTTCAGCCCACAATGAAAGTTTAATAACAGCAGACCAAGGACTCCACACAAAGTTGCTCACTGTTCAGGACAGCTTTGTAGAGGTTCCTTTATGATTTCAGTTTTCACACACAATTGTGTCCAGTACCTCCTTTTACCATCAATACCAATGACCATAGCATCAAGTAGGGCTTGTATCCCATAACTGCCACATCATTAAGAATAGCTCTCAAAGCAAACAGAGAAGTGTTATCCTGGAATACAACACCAACTTGCTTATAACCAAGGCTTTATGAAGATAACTGGTGCCTCACACACGCAGCTGAACAGTCTCTAAACTGTGGGGAACACCCTCCACAATTTACAGCCATTGAGCACTGCAAGAGCTTTGCTTCATACATCTTACAGTTTTAGCTGTTTTCCTGTTTCAGGTTGCTGGGGTATTTTTCTCAATAAAACTGAAAAGCAGCAAGAGGAATAAAAGCCAGTACTTAGTGATACTGTCAAGCCCTTAACACTTGCTAAATTTTATTAACTGGATGCTCATACACATTTAGCACTGTAATTTTCATCAAGGTCTAGTCATTCCAAAATTCAGTGGCAAGGTAATTAAGCACTCCTCACCTTCAGAATTGTTCTGGTATCCTCCTTGCTGGAGCCTCCATTGACCCGGGTCACTCTGTACTCCAGCCACTGCTGCACCACAGCCTTCTCCTCAGCAGTGCTCCCCAGCAGCTGCTCCTTCCTGGCCTGCCTGACCAGGTGGGCAGCGATGGTCATCAGCCCCCTCAGCCCGGGGCCATTGTTGCTTTGCAGAACAGGAACCTGGAAGCAGAAACACAAGTGGAGAACTAAACAAATAAGTGAAGAAAGGAATCTCTATATGAATGGCTATTGGGTTTTTATGCTCCCTCAGAACATAGAAGCATTCATGGTAAAGGCAATGCCATCAAAACCAAGTCTGTGCTATCCACTTTTTGTTCTTTGGGGTGTTTTATTTTCAATTCTTACAGAAGAACATGAACAAACCAGGACACCCTTAGCTCCAATTAAGCAAATTCTGCCAATATTAGGCAGAAATAGCATTGTGTGTTTTAACACTTTCAGAAATCTCATTAACTGACTTCTAACTCATTTCCCAATTCAGGACTCTGACTTCAAACTGTGAAGTCAGTAGCATCCACCTTCCCTCTGAGCAGGCAGGCTGCAGTAACCACACCTCCTGAAAAGCTTATTCCTACACACTGCACCATTTCAAAGGCCCTGAACAGCAGCCAGGAGCTCAGTGGTATCAGCAGGACAGCACAGCACACCTCAGCTCTAGCCATGATGTCTTTGTGAGTGACAGCAGCATGTGTGGGAAGGGAAACTGGACTGCCACCTTGAGAAATGAAGTGAGGGAACTGGAACTCACTGCAATGGCCTGAGGCCCACTCAGGCATTTATGACATAAAATGAAAGAAATTGATTAAGATGCAACACTCTTTCTTTTAAAGTATTTGACCACACAGAGGAATCTATTTGTGTCCAGATTTATTTAATCTAAGCTGCAAGTTGAAAGCACAATATTATTTTTGTACTTGTATCAAGAGTCTTCCACTACTATTAAGGTTTTTTTTTTTTTTCCCACTGAGCATCCAGCCAGAAAAACTACACACAGACCTCGTTACTTGAATTTTCCAGCATTATGCTTTATGGTAATAGCACTAAAATATCAGCTGGGCTGGAAAATAATTAAGGCCGTTTTTGCAACTGAAAAACACACACAGATATTCAGGACTCCAATCATAAGCAGTCAATTAAAAAAACCCAAAACACAAGACAACTGCAGGGCTTCATTTCTCAACCAACCTTCTCCAGGAGGGAGGATCAAACAAAGGGCTCATACATTTTTGACACTCCCAGCTCTAAACTGCATTTTTCATGCCTCAGATGCCTCTAAAACAATGGAACCTAAAGTTTCCATACAAACTTTGAAGCATCAAGACATCTGTAACCATAGAATCATCAAAGTTGGAAAGGACCTTTAAGACCATACACAAAAGCATCCAGCCAGCGCTGCCATTGCAACCCTAAATCACTTAATCAGCACCCAGTGCCACATCCAGACAGCTCTTAAACATCTCCAGAAATGGATACTCCACCTCCTCCCTGGGCAACCTATTCCAATGCCTGAGCACCACAAGAGGGAAAAACATTTTCTAATATCTAATCTGAATCTCCCCTGTCTCAGTTTAGGTAATTTCCTCTGGCCCTCTCACTGCAGGCACAGTAGACACACCAACTCCCATTCCACTACAACCTCGTATCAGGTAGGAGTACTTTAAAAGAGTAAAACACTTAAGAGCAACACGTCCTCAGTACAGACATCTTCCTATTAACTAAAATACCACCTTTTTCTTCCCACGTAATTCAATCAAGATAGCACAGGCATAGGGAAAGGAAAGTGCTGAAAGAATAAGTACAAATCAAGCCGAAATCCCTTCCATGACACATGATGATCCTTCCCACAAGCAGAGGGAAGGAGTTTCCAGAACCTACAGGCTCGCAGGCAGCGAGGCCCTACAGCATCCACAACATATGGGGAGGGACGGGCTGGAGGGAGCACAGGTGGGACGCCACTCAAGGAGACGTCGGCTGGACTGGTATCCGGGGTGCCGCAGCCACGTTCACATCGGTGTCTGAGGGGACTTGCCGGGGGGGGCGGGAAGGGAAGCTCGGAGGGAAGCAGTTATTGGGGAAAGGAGACCAGAGAACGCCCGCCCTCCCACGCGCGTCGCTACCGCCACCCGCTCCAGGCCCCTCCTCGCTCCCTTCACCTTCCGCTCCCCCTGGACGCCGTACTTGTTCCCGCCCGGCAGCCCCAGCAGCCGCTCCAGCAGCTCCAGCTCCTCCGCGCCCCGCACCGCTGCCGCCATCTTGCGCGGCGGGACACGCGGGACAGGGAAGGAGAGCGGCAACAACCGCTCGCCCCATTGGCGGACAGCGCCACGGCGCCGCCGGAGGAAGCGCCACTGCCATTGGCCCGAAAGGGCCGGCCAGCCAATGAGAAGCCAAGAGAGGCTTCGCGTTCAGCTTTTCAGCGGGGAGGGAGGAGCAGTGGAGTCACGGATGGCGCATGCGCAGTCGCGCCCGCACGTCCCCGGCCGCACGGTGGGCCGGGCATGCGCGCGCCAAACCGCGCCCCCGGGGCGGGGCCTTGCGGGGGGCGGGGCAGCTGTGAGGGGCGGAGTGGGGGTGCAGCCGCCCCTTTGCCCACTCNCCTCTTGCTCTATTTCTGCTTGCCTGGGAGAAGAGTACAGCTACAGCCTCCTTGCAGGCAACTGTAGAGAGTGATCAGGTCCCCCCTGAGCCTCTCCTTGTCCAGGCTCAACACCCAGCTCGCTCAGCCCCTCCTCACAGGACTTGTGCTCCAGACCTCCTCCAGCTTCGCTGCCCCTCTCTGGACAGCTCCAGCTCTGTCCCCGTGTCCCCACACCCCTGGTGCCCCGGCCTGCTAGCCCCTCGCTGCTCGGTTCCATGTGTGGCTCAGTGCTACACAAGGGGCTGCCCTGATGTGTCCCTGGGGGATGCCCTCCGGTTCTCCACACAGACCGTCCCTCCTTTCTCCTCGGCTTCTCAAGAACCATTCTCAGGCACTGCTTCTAGCCATCCTTTCACCTGTCCTGCCTTCCTCCATTTGGCAAATCTTGGACTCATTGTCCAGCTGCAGCCAAATTTAGTAGGGGAGCTGAAGTTTTGTGGATAGCTACATCAATAGGGATCTTGTGAAAAGATCAGCCAGAACCAAGGTGCTACCCGAGGGCATCAAAGGAGAAGGAGGAGAAATAAAAATAGGGTTAAGAAAATCATCCTAATCACCACTATTAATAGAAGTAGTGGAATTAAGAGATAAACCTCACAAAATCTCAGCTGACCTTATTTAACTGCATTTTAGTGTATCTGAGATTTGATGAAGACATGATTTACTCACCTTTCTAATGCAAGATACTCTGCTGCAGATGTCATACTTTTACATCTGATCATAAATGTTACGAATTAAAAGAGTTTTAGACTTCTGGGTTTAGTTGTGCAGAGTATCAAAGTGCAATTCTTGATAGAAGACTATTAAACACCAAATTATCATTTTCTTTTTACTAGAAAGAATGAGCTAGTCTTGTCCTACTACTGACATTTTCACAATACAGACTCAGGGCTCTCACGGCGTTAGTCATATCAGACAAGATGATCCTGAAAAATGTCTTGTTTCTCCAGTGAAACACTTTATCTTGATACAAGGTGACATTTAGATTTGTACCTTCTGGTACAGAAAAAGTCTGAAAGTGGACACTGAGCCTTCGTCTTGCTGGGGAGCAATTCTGAAATTATGAGTGGATTTTTAAGCTCTATAGGATCTTTTATATTAACATCTGCACAGCACTTAATTAAAAAAAAACCCCTTGAAAACGGCCTTGCTCTTTGCAGAGCGTTTTAAAATTAGTCAGCTCCTTTCTTTAAGCAATATTTTGAAATTATATTGTTCCAGTAGTGCTCCAGCTCTGTGATATCAATGAATGATCTAAAATTGTACAGAAGGCTTCCTTTTCAGTGGAAAAATTGAAAGAAATGCTTTCCCACCTTTTTGAAAGCTAGTTGATAGTTTCATTGTTAAGCAATTTTACTTTTATTAATGAACCATCTATCAGTAAATATATGCCTACACTTACAGGTTATTTTATATATTTATAATTTTTAGATGTTTTGGAACCTAGAAGATGTGATCCACCAGTGTAAGATTTAGTATTGATGTGTTGAAGTATCTATCAGTTAAAATAAAAAGGTCACAATTTCAGTCAGATGAAACCTGGGGGTTGTTGGGTCATTGCTTGCTTGGTTTTTTTGTTTTGGTTTTTTTTTTTTTTTTGTTGTTATGATTTTCTACCCTCAAACCTCAAAGTTTTAAAGACCTTGGAAAAGGAGACTTTATAAATTAGATGGAGGAGATTAACTGCTCACGGTTGTGTAGCAGTTTCCCCTTGATAACAGTGTTTAGCAAAGTCGCTCTTTTCCTGGGCACAGTTCTTCCTTCATTCCATTAGGTGGAGCTTTGTGATTAAGGCTGCAGAAGAAACGTGCATCTGAGTGCAAAATAATTCACCACGAAATGGCTGGGGGAGGAGGTGAACGAAGCCTTCTTTGCTTAGAGGTATCGTTGTCCTGTACGCGAGCTCAAGACACAAAAATCTGAATCAAGACCCTCACATACAAGGAAAATAAATTGAAAAATCGATTCTGTCAAACAGGCCCCTGCTCTAATCTGCTGTTGTCATAGTCAAGTTCCGAGTCTAAAATACCTTAGGTTATAAATTAAATGTCAAATATAATTAATTTGCCACTTGAAACATGAAGTGGATGACTGTCCTTTGGAGAAAGCCTGACAGCTTTATGTATGTCACATTGGTATCTGTTAAAACAAGCTTCACATGCCAGACGATCCTTGTGTGAATCATATTGCTGTTAGCTGTACCAGAATTTTGTCGATGGAATAAGTCTCAGAACAGTTTTCTCCTTAATTGTCTGAAGCTTTTGCAAGACAATATAAATCAAGTGTCATCTGCATCATCTGTGCAGAATAGTGGTTTTATCATACATCAAATAAGCAATTTATTTCTTATTCATTACTACAGAAGCTATTGTTGAATATTTACATACAAATCTATATTTTATACAAATGGAGAATGTTTTCTGCCCTGTGCCTTGAACCCACTGCAGTTACAATTTGAATCCAGTTTTCTTTCCATCTTCTTAACTTCATCAACAGCGGTTGTAGCCCTGCCATCCTCTTCCACAGGGAGGCCAAGGTTATAATTGAGTACCACTCCTTCCTCAGCCACTTCCCTGGGGCATGGAGATCTCATTTGCATTGCCTCCTACCCTTGCCCCAAACCAGAAGCAAAGGTCTTTTTCACATTTTGTGTTTTGTGTATTTGCTTTGCACAATGAACTACCCTCACCTTAAGGCTTGTTTATTCACAGGTACACCCCAGGAAGTGGAGGAAGCAGGTTTGCTCAATGAACACGTTTACACAGTTGTTGAAATAAAAATGTCAGCATACCATGTTATTTCCCACTAACAGGACCAGTAGGACCTTCCTAAACCAAACCTCATAAAAATTTCCCAAGCAGGGTACTGCAGCAAGGTTTCACCATTAATTTTTAAATGTGGGTAACAAAGTGGCTAAATATTTGTGGGTAATACCCTTTACACTGCCTGTGTGATCAGGATATTCATTTAGCTTAAGAAAAAAAAAAAAAAAGATACTGAGACCATGCTGTTTATTGAAATGAGGGGAACTTGTGCAGACAAATTGAAAGATCCAGACTTGTTCTTAGTTCCTGCAGTGGCTGAATAAAGCAAAGATGAAGTTGACTTTTTTCCCAAGTGCTCTTGGAAAATCGAACATATGAAAAGAATGGTGCTAGTAACAGCCAACTCTCCTCTGCTTCAGCTTCTCTTATTTTCTGCTCAACCCTGTGCTCTATAAGAGAAACATGAGCCCTAGGTCTGTGTTAAAATGTAGTCATTCTTGCACGTGTCAGGCAGAAAACAACTCCAAAACAATATTTTAAACCTAAGAGGCACAACAATTTTTCCTTTTTGTCTCATTTCCACTAGGTTACACTGACAAAAGGACTGCTACTTAGAAGCTTTTCTGCAGGCAGGCACTCAGAGAGGTTGCTGTCCCAGCAGCTGATTTTAGCCTAAGTGCATATTGAAGGAAACAGGGAAGGGAACATTGCTGTGTGATTACTGCTGTGGTAGTGCACCACCAAAAGCAGGGAAAGGGACACTTCTACTTCTGAGAATACTGACCTCATGCACATGTATACCTAATTTAGCAAGAGATGCCTATGTTCATATTCATTTCAGTCAGATAACAGGATTCATCACTGACCATTATAAAACTGACTGATTTCTTTTTCACTTCTGTTCCATGGAAGACAATTGCAAGTCATGATGCTGCCCAGGCACTGCAGTGAGTTAAGATCATCATCTTAGCTGCAAGACAGGGCCAGATCCACAGGCAGGATAGCTGCATTACTGCATGCTGCATGAAAGCTAATCAACCCAGGTAAGAGGAAATCAGCTCCACACCATCTTGCCTAAAATGTTCTCAGACCTGACTCACTTGTACATAGCTCAGAGATCCCTGAACTTTGTCTCTTATAGTCATATCTGCATTTGGGTCTCAAAAACATTGTGACTCAATTTTGAGATTAAACTACTGTTGAGCATAGGTGATAGTTTGGGTTTGATAATTCCAAAATAGCTTTGACTGTTTTCCATGGATTTGGAGACCAATCAACAGAGTGTGTATGTATTCATAAACACATATATTCATCTATAAAAATTGTCTCATTGATATTCCTTTTGAGTATTTTTTAACAGAAACTCCAGGAAACTTTATTCTTCAAGAAGGAAAGAGTCAACTCTTAAGGACTGATTGTTACGAGGTTTATTTCCCTGAGACAGGGAAATATGGACCTACACAGAAAATTTACTGAGAGTTCTGTAGAGACATATTCTGCTCTCAGCTTCATCCTCTTAAGTCAAATTTACTATCCTTTATTTCTCAGTTGCCTTCCAAATTTGAAGATATCATTAAAGAAAAGCAACCATTATTTCTGAGTGTATTTTTCAGGCTTACAGAAAATGGCACAGAGGAGAACAAACTGGTGGCTGACATACCAACCTGAGTGCTAAGGTTTGGTTCAGCGGGGGACCACTGTTTCTTTCAGCAGTTGTGTGTATCTGGCAGAAGCAGTTCTGTCCCTGACAGCTAAATAGATGAAGCAGATGACAGATTTTAAAAGTGCTTTACCTAGAAAGCTACACCTGGTTTATCATGTGTAAATGTGGTACATTTGGTTGATGAAATATAATCAGCGGCTTCTTTTACAGGTAAGTGCGTGCTGGGTTTAGTCTGTTGTGTTTTTGAGAACATGACATTGTAAGAAGAAGCTGTTTTAGGGGGGTTTGCCCTAATTACATAATGCAGAGTCCTGAGATGAAAAGGTTAAGCTATTTCAGCATACCTTATCAGTATGTGCCACGTTTGTCCAGACTAATTCTGTTCTTTGTTCTCCAGCTATGGCTGTGCTGAGCTGGAAATATGTCCTGAATATACACTAGATGGCAGGCGGGTCAGGGGGCTGGAAGCAAGCCTTGCCCATTCATCACACAGCCTCTCTCCTGCCTCCAAAAGATCAATTGGTCTTCCCCAGGCCTCTGCAAAGCACATTTGGCTGGCTGTACTAGATATGAGTATGCAGTCAGCGGACTAGAAGCTGATGTAGCCCTCTGCCCACAGGATGCTAGGCCATGTTGTTTCTGACAGATTTGCTTTTGCCTTTTAGCCGACAAGGAGAAGATGCCTGATCAGTAGCAGCTCGATCAGTAACAGCTGTTGTTGAGAATAAGGCTTGTGTTAGAGAAGTGGATGTGTTAAAGAAGTGCTGTCAGCACCTGAGGCAGGCTCTGATGGCTTGTCTTCAACAGTAGACTCCTGTATTTGCCCTGCAGGAGACGATGGCAGCTTGTCGCAAATTTTTTGTAGCAGAACATCTTTCCAATGCTCTGTGATGCCCCAGGATGAAAGATGCCCTCAACGTTGCCCTTAAAGTGGTGATCTCATTGCAATGCCAGTATGTACAGCCTTGAATACATTATTGCTTACTGGAGGATCCTTTGGGAGCTGTCGTGACACAAGGTCAGATTCAGCCCTGATGTAAACTTGTGGTGCTCGCTTGACCCACAGCTCTGTCACTGTATCAGAAAGCTGTCAGCTTTCACCTCTCCTGATGTCCTTGAGGAAAGGGTGGATTTGAAAGGAGATGTCACATCATTATCAGATTATGCTAATGTCATAGGTGAGTCTCACAGGGGTCTAAGAATGAACCACATTTTAAAATAGTCTTTGCTGTAGTTCTGTGTTTTTCCATTAGTGGTAGTTGCAGGAAAGC